>APFE031172941.1:0-40267 GCA_000404065.3 Pinus taeda
TCATGGCTGGATCCATTCCCGTTCATGTAACGACTCGAACAAAGGAGTATCCGTCGTCTACCGGGAAGGAGCCCGACGTTCCCTCAAGCGCTCCTTCGTCCAGCTCTGGTTCGCTCCATATCGAGAGACCAAGTACTGAGACGACCATTCGACCCCCTCCCAAAGGAGTACTCAGGAGATCATCTTACAACCCAAATGCTCGTGCTGACCAGCACTATAGCATAGTTGAGGATTTAGCACAAGCTCCGTCGACTATGTCCACCTTAGAAGTTCTCCAGAGCTGCCCCCCCCAGAGGAAGTCCCTGCTATCAGCCATCGGTGGCATCGACCTAGCAGATTCGAATTTGATTACCTTTGATCTCGAGAGCCATGTTCCAAGGCTGCCTCATCAGATCGCCTTTTTTATACAAGTCATCATCAATTCCAAAACGATCCATCGTACAGTTATTGATGAGGGCGCGTCAACTTGCATCATGTCTATTGCTTGTTGGAAAGCGATCGGATCCCCGACTTTGAGCCAGTCTCCTATGACACTGGAAGCCTTCGATGGGAGATAATCTCGTCCATATGGTATTCTTCAACGATTGCCAATCACTTTAGAAGGGAAAACCGTTGAAGTAGAATTTGAGGTCGTTGACGCAAATCTTACTTACAACCTCCTTCTGGGCCGGAGTTGGACGTATGCCATGCATGTTGTGGCTTCATCCCTCTTCCGTGTCATTCCTTTCCCTCATCAGGGGAAAATTGTCACGGTAGACCAGCTCTCCTTCTTCGCCTCTTCTTCTGAAGGAAATGTGCCTTTCGTGGAGCATACCTCCATCCCGTTCGAGAGTGTGGGAGCCAGGCTCTTCAAAGATCCCGCCCTCATGGGTGTTTTCTCACTCCCACCTCCAAACCTCACCTCCATCAGTATGATTTCGGTTCGTTCTGATCCTTGGGTCCTCCCCCCCACCGACCAGATAGAATCGTGGGGCGAGGAGATGCCGTTGAGTCCCGCCGAGCTCAACTACATCGAAATTGTTGTTGTATCGGCTCCTCCTGCTGAACCTGCTTCTTTAAGCAGAACTCTTGACTCATACGACTATTCCCCTTGGCTTGGAGAATGCACCTCCTCGGATCCATTAAAGGAAATATTTCCTTCCGACGAAGCCATCATGGAGACCATGTCTCTTGAGGAACTTCCGTGGTTCAATCTTCATCACTGTTCCTCATTTCTCCCTACCCTTCGGGAAACGTTGGCTTGTCTCGAGCGGTTTGCTCCATGTCTCCCTTCACAACCTCTTCAGACGCCTATTCAGGTTCAAGTATCGTCTGAAGGAAATTTGGGGAACATTACGCAAACCCAACCTATCGACATCTCTGCCAAACTAGGGATTGTCGAGAACATCTCTATAGGAGTCACCTGCACTCCTAAGGAAATTCAAATCTATATAGCTCTTTTTCGCGAGTTTCATGACGTCTTTGCATGGTCTTATGAAGAGATGCCCAGCATTGATCCAAACATCGTAGTGCATGAGATACATACGTATCCAGGCGCTAAACCTGTTCGTCAGCGTTTATGCCCTGTGCACCCCCGCAAGGCCGCAGTTATCAAAGCGGAAGTTGAAAAACTTCTTAAAGCTGGTTTTATTTACCCTATCCCACTCACAAATTGGGTCTCTAACATTGTCCCTGTCGATAAAAAGTAGGGGACTATTCGCGTCTGTGTCGATTATCGCGATATTAACCGAGCCTGCCCAAAAGATAACTACCCCACACCTTTCATTGACCAGCTCATTGATGAGTGTGCTGGGAGTGAGATATATTCCTTTATGGATTGCTTTTCTGGCTACAACCAGATTAATATCGCGCCTGTTGATCAACACAAGACAGCCTTTATCTGTCCGTGGGGGACTTTCGCTTATAAAAAGCTCCCTTTCGGTCTCAAGAATGCCAGTGCCACTTTTCAACGTGCGATGTCTTACGCCTTTCATGATATCCGGCACATCGTACAACCTTATCTGGATGACCTTCCCGCTCATTCGGCTAAGCGCCAAGACCACCCATCACATCTCCGCGAGATTTTTCTCTGCTGTCGACACTACAACATCCGAATTAATCCGCACAAATGTGTCTTCTGCATGGAATCTGGTCGACTGCTCGGGTTTATCATCTCCCGAGAGGGCATCCACTTGGATCCCCTTAAATTCGAAGCCATTTTGAATCTTCCTCCCCCTGCTTCTTTGTGGCAACTACAAATTTTGCAGGGTAAAGAAAATTTCTTACGACGATTTATCCCGAATTATGCCGAAGTGGCAAAAGGTTTCACGTGGTTACTTAAGCGTGACACCCCGTTTCAATGGGATGCCATAGCTCAGGAGTATTTTGCACATCTTAAAACTCTTCTGGTTTCCGCCCCTTTGTTGCGGCCTCCGGATTATCATCGCGATTACACGTTATATTTGGCCGCTGCTGACACCACCATCGGTATGGTTCTGGTTCAGGATGACAACGATGGTACTGAACACGTTATCTACTACCTTAGCTGCAACTTCTTAGATACGGAAACTTGATATTCTTATGTCGAGAAGTTGGCCCTCGCTGCTATTTGCGCTGTTCAACGCTTCCGTCATTACATCTTGTTGCGTACAACGACAGTGATCTCCGATTGCAACCCTATGACCTACATTCTGTCACGCCAGTTGCTGGGGGGCAAATACTCGAAGTGGATAGTCATCCTCCAAGAGTTTGACTTGGAATTTACTACTGCCAAGTCTAAGAAATCACTCATCTTCGCTGAGCTGTTGTGTTCTCTGCCATCCACTGCTGCCTCCTCTCAGTTAGAGGATTCCATTCTAGACGAAACTCTCTTCCTCATTAGCACCCTCGATCCCTGGTACGGGGATATTATTATCTACTTGCAGACGTCTTCCTTCCGTCCCAAGACCTCTAAGGAGGCTCGTCGACGGATTCGACATCAAGCCCAACCATATCGCATCGTTGGGGACACCCTGTACCGTCTCGGTGTTGATTCTGTTCTTCGCCGATGTTTGACTTTCGAAGAAGCAAAGAGAGTTTTAAATGACTGCCACTCAAGTGCATGTGGCGGTCACATGTCTGGATATGCCACCGCATAGAAAATCCTCCGTGCTGGCTATTTTTGGCCCTCCATTTTGAAAGATTGCATTCTTGCTGTCCGTTCATGTCATGAATGCCAGATTTACCAACGGAAGATGCATGCACCCCCTGCTCCACTTCACCCCGTTGTAACCGTCGGCCCTTTTGCCAAATGGGGCATCAATTATGTGACCTGTAACCCTCGCTCAGCCAGGGGGCATGGGTACATCATCGTTGCTGTTGATTATTTCACGAAATGGGCTGAGGCGATGCCTAAATTGTCAGAAGATGGTCACACCGCGGTGCAGTTTTTGTTCAGCCATGTTATTTCGCGGTTCCGAGTACCCCAAGCCATCATCACTGATCACAGAAAACATTTTCGTAATCACATGATGACCGAGCTAACAACCCAATTGTGCCTTAGGCATGATAGTTCGACCCCGTACTATCCTCAGGAAAACGGTCAAGTGGAAGTCGTGAACAAGGTTTTGGTCACGATGCTTCAAAGAACTGTTGGCATGCATAAGTCCAATTGGCATTTGATGTTGTTCTCTACTTTATGGGCCTAATGTACCTCTGTGAAGGACGACACCGGTTTTACTCCTTTTCAGTTAGTTTACAGACTGGAGGCGACCCTTCCTATTGAGTGTGAGATTCCTTCATTAAAGATAGTTGTCGAGTTGCTCCCTGATACTACTCCAGTAGAAGAGTGTCTTCTTTACTTAGAATGGCTGGATGAGACTCGTCGTCTAGCCTCCTTAGCTATTGAAGCTCAGAAGAAGCGAGTGAAAACTCACTTCGATAATACTGTTAACCCCCGCTCTTTCATCGAGAGAGACCTAGTACTACTCTATGATCAAGCTAACGATAAGTTGGGGGAAGGAAAACTTGAGCCCATGTGGCACGAGCCCTACATTGTGAAAAGAGTTTTGCAAAAAGGTTCCTATGAGCTTATTGATTATGAAGGCAATCCCCTGGATATGCCCCGAAATGGGCTTTATCTCAAAAAATATTATGCGTGAGTCCAGGCACTCTCTTTTTGTACATACGTATGCTTTCAGCAGTGTGTTGTGTGTGCATGTTTTTATAATCGTGTTTTGGTATGTCAGCGTGATTGCCGCTTATTGTGTCTTTTTCTTCTTGAACAGATGTCTGGATCGCCTTACGTTGGTTTCGCTGATGGTGCTTCCCGCAGTACACGTAGCCTGTCATCTGCGGCATGGGTGATCTACAATCCTCATGGTGAGTTGGTAGACATTCAAGGGATTTGTCTAGGATGTACAACGAACAATGTTGCTGAATATAGTGTTGTGATTGAATTGTTAGCTGAGGCGATTAACCTCGGCATTCGCACATTGGTTGTGAATTTAGACTCTCAACTTGTAGTCCACCAACTCAATGGACGTTATTCCGTCAGAGATCATCGGATTTTAAGGTGGTATTTACGTGTTAAGTTATTAGAAAGGGATTTTGATTTCATTACTTATCAGCATATTCCAAGACGACTTAATACGTTAACCGATGCATTAGCTAATTGTGTGTTGGACAGGCATTTTCATAACATGTGAAATCAACATAATACAAGAAGCATAAAGCACAATAAGACCATAAAACACACACACACACACACACACACACACACACACACACACACACACACATATATATATATACGTGTCCAGAATGTTTTCACCCCATGCATCATAAAAAATAGTACATGTCCGTCTAAATACATATGGAGACAACATGTATCTCAAAAAATATGCATGAAAAGGAAAACCTAGAGATCTAGTCTCGGTGGTGCTCATGGTAGCACGTCACCTCTCGCACTAGACGCCTCAGGACTCGGTGGATGCGAGTTGGCACCCCTACTGTGTGCCTCTGGTAAGCTAGCGGGACATCCGCTAGCCGAGCGTAATCTGGGATCCCTCGAGTGATAGCCTCGAGGTTCTAGATAAGCTCCCCTCTGTCACCGCCCTCCTCCTGAGGTTCTGCTGCTGCTACTGGATGTCTCCTCGCAATGGGAGACAGGCCAGCAGGACGCTCTGGGCCAACATCTGCATGTGCATATAAAAGTCATTAGGACAAGCATGTACTAATAAAAATAAAAAAACTCATAAAAATACAAAATCAAAATGAGGACGTACCAATCTCCTCATCCCAATCCTCTCCATCTGGAAGGGGAAGGTTAGGGTCTCTAGTGAAGTCTGTCCCCGCATACGGCCAGTCTTCCACCATGATCAGTTGGCGGCGAACCCACCTGAAGAACTCCGATCTGAAGGCCATCTGCTGGCCACCACCACCCGTCGGCATCAGTGCCGCCCATCGAGCCATCCTCAGCTCTTGAGGTGCTGGGTCTACCACAAAGGCCCCTTGGCCCTGGAAGCTTGGCACACGTTCCAAGAAGAACGTCACCAAGATGGAGCCATACCCGAACTGCTGCAGCTTGCCCCGCTTGACCTTAGTCAGCTGCCTCTTCATATTCGTCGTCACAGATGACGCCCAATTGAAGACTGTCGAGCTAAGGCACTCCATTGCTAATAGAATATGGTTTTTCGTGGCTTCGTGGGGCGCTTGTGCCCCCGCAGCTCATGTGAAAGTGAATAGTAATGCCCGCAGTGTCAAGTCCTGAACGGTGGGGATATCCACCTTCGAACTGCCCTACCCATATTTTGCCTCTGGGAAAATTCGGGCCTTCACCTCTTCCATCTTCTCTCCAGATGGCCTGCTCCTAGTCAATCGAGGCACCGACCCTCGTCGTGACAGTCCAGTCAAGAAGTAGACATCCAATACGTCCAAATCCAGTACCTGATCCCCTATCTGGAACACCTATTCCTCCACGTCCCACAAATCGATCAAGTATTGCAGGAGCTCTGGCTGAGCTCATAAATAAGATAACATGAAGTATTTTTAGAGCCCAAATGCTCTTAGAGCTTCCATGCAATCTTCGTCAGCTAGGGCCAAAGTGTCCACTTGGTCATGTTCCCGTTCTTTCCATACAATCACCATTTTTGCGGATTGCCCTGCAAAAAAAAGTCAAAATGATGCATTAGAACCTCATGAAGCTTGAAATTGCAGAAAAATGGGTTCTAGATTTGTTAAAACTGGCCTAAAAATGTGTGCAGCCATTGGCACGACTGTTTCTAAAACAGTCGCGCCCATGGGCGCGCACCCTATGGGAAACTTTCCCCATTGGGGCAGGTCCGTGCCTGAAACCCGCGCCAATGGGCGCAACCCCCAAATTTCGAATTCCCCCCATAGGAAATGAAAGTGCAGGTAAAAACAAAATCTAAACGGATGGAAATGAAGCTAAGTACAAGACCGCTTACCTGGCACTGACGACGCTTGAAATGGTCCACTGGATTGGTCGCAATTGTCAACTGAAGGTTGCACTCCAAAAAGCCCTAATCGCGCTCTCCAAAGGTAAAAAGTGAAAAGTAATTTTTATTTTACTATTTTCACCTTTTTATAGCTTTTCGACCCTAATTAAGCTTTAAAAAGTCATTTTATGAATATTTTTATGGATATTTGTGTCGAAAATGGGTTTTACGCTTGTTTTTTGTGCAGCGACAGGTGTTTATGGAGTTTTCATGGCGAAACAAGTTGTATTTTATACTTTTTCGGACTCGGTAAATACACGAAAAAGTCACTTTGGAGTCATCTTTTGCTCTTTTTTGACTCTCTAAATGTGAAAAGAATGCCGAGTTGGTCCTCTCGACTCGTTAAACGGACATGAGAGGCGGTCATATTTAAACCCTTTTCCGACTGTTTAAAAATGAAAAGATCATCGGACCCTTGTCATTTCCGGTTCGTTAACGATCACGAAGCGACGTGGTTTTGATCGCTTTTTTACTTTTTCAGATCAAAGTCACTACTTATGAAAAGTACTCCTCGGTCGTAATGATCGGGCGGTTCTTTAGAGCATGGTTTTATACTTTTTCGGGCTCAAGAGACGCAACTTTACGAAAAAGGACACCCCTGGAGTTTCCTTTTCATTGTCTTTTCAAACTCTCTAAACATGAAAAGGCGCCGAGTTTTTCCTTTGTCAGGCTCGTTAAAACTTTATGATATCGGATTCTATAGTGATGACGCCTCTCAAGCATATGCTATCCCCATCAAGCTTGCCATCCAAAAATAACCGGGGTACTCACCAGAAATGGCGGGGGAATAAAGGAATCATGATTATCGTCATCTTGGCAGTATGTCACTCTTGAACATGGAACTTGTCTGCATTCGTGTCTGGGTGGGGACATCTCATCTTGTTTCACACTTGCCTTTGTGGGTTTGGGTTATCCTGTTTGATCATTCATCTGCTCATCGTCTTGTCACCATGACCCCTGATCATTTGATATCAAATACTGCCAAGTCCACTGTCGTTCCGCCGATATGTTCAAGAGAAGTTGGCCTCTGCAGAATACTCAACCTCCCTCTGATACTTCACGCAAAACATTTTATCCTTCTCTGTCTCATGTCGATGATGTGGGAAACATTATGGCCCACCTTCGATCAAGGTCACTTCCTGTCGACTTTAGCTCATTATCCAGGAAGGTTGACTTGGAGGCTCCCTTCAGGTACCTTGGAGCCTGCATGCCTCAATGGCAAGTTCTTCGTATTTGACGCGAGGTTTGCATCATTGGCCTCCGATCGGATGATTCTACGGGTGTTCAACACCAGCTCACTGATTCGAACGCTATGGATTGTACCTATAGTACCTTGAGGACCATTGTCATTATTGGTGGTACCTCTCGCGTCTGTTAACAGTTTTCATCATTGACTGGTAATCAGACGATGTTCTCGCATGTTTGACTTCGACTCTTGTATTCGCATGCTTGAACTTGTATTTTGTTCGGGTCGAGTTGGAGCACAAGGCCCTGGATTTTGTATATTGGGATCCAGGCTGCATTTTGTGGATTATTATAATCACTACATGACTCATTCACTGGATGGCTGCGACCATGCCTGAGTCCATTCATTGATCCTCATCGGATGGCTGCAGCCATACCTGGGATCCAGATTTTTATGTACTCTGCTATGGATGGTTGCGCCCATACCATGTACATCATGTATTTGAGATATCAGTTGTATTCCGTGCAGGTTCTCTGGCGGCCGTGTTTTCAGTCGACCATGTTCTTGTAAAGCACTTCACCCCTCTCTCTCTCGGGCTTCATGCTTTAGGGGGCATCTGTTACACAATATTTTGTCACCGTCCCTGTTACCCCTTCTCCCGTACATTGGAGGACCTATTCTAGGACCTATGAGAAGTGACATGACTTGAAAACACCTTCTTTGTATCCCTTAAAGTATGTACTCTATATGCCCTGAAGACACCTTCTGCAAAATACCCAAAAATATAGTCCTTTCTCCATTGGCGCTGTTCCACAGTGTATTTCTCATGCCAATGGGGTAAATACTCCAAAGAGGGCATGCCAGCTGGCGCTCTGTCTCAAAGTCGCACTAGCGCCAACCCAGTTGGGTAAAGCTTTTAACCATCAAACTTCCGAAGGTTCCTTCCACCTTATCCATTAACTATTTCCAGTTTGGATTGATTCAGTTGGGCTTCGTATCTCCCAAGGAGGGAATTAGTTCTCCACCTCTCATGGAAGCTTCCTTATGATAAGGACAATCACATGAATCAAGTGGATGGTCTTATCTACCCCTCCCATCTCTATATAAGCTTGTTCAAGCTCCCAAATTCTGAGGATTGCTAAGCTCATCTTGCAAGAGGTCTTGTGTATCCCTATGAGGCTAAATCTTTAAGAAGGAGATCCATGTCCAAGTGATCAAGGAGAGAGAGTCTTGTTCCCATCCCCTGTAAGCTTTACAAGGCATGCGTTGCTGATTCACCCAGCCAAAGGAGGATTTGACGTTAGAACTTGGTTGTATTCTCTTTTGTTTTATCAATAATAATAGACGACTATCATTATGGTTCCACTCATGTGTCTTTACTATGATGTTTGAGTTGTATCCTTTCTGACTGATACATAGTTGCATTTCCCGGATTTTATGCTTGTATTTGTCTTGTTCTTTGCATGTGCAGGTGTCTATTCACGGAGATCGTGAGGATTGTGACCAGCTATTGTGGCCAACAACACCCCCCTTGTTCATTTAAGTGTTGTCCAAAATACTAAATGAATGGGGACCCTTAGTTAAATTTTTAAGAAAAAAGAAAGTTTTTCCTTCAAAATAAGGTTACCATCGTAAGCTTAGAAAGGTATTTTAAATATTTTTTAACCTAAGTCTACGATAAGGGAAATATCTTTAAAACCGCTTTGCAAAAAAGATAGGAAATGCCTCCATTTCTCTATAATATCAATATGTGCAAGACCCTCGTGTTAAGCATAACATCACATCACAATGAAGTAATACTCATAAGGAAAAACTTCAAGATTTACCGATCTGCGATAACGCCGATCGCAAAGATCGCATATCGCAGGAATGAACTGGCAAGATTTGGAAAACATCAAACATAAAGAATTGCTCTTTAATAAATAGGACAATCAAATCAGGCAGGCGAAACAAGCAGCGGAGACAGCGGCCACGCAGGCAAACATTCTTATTGACTGTGTAAATAAGAATTTACACAGGGCCAACTTAATCGAAGAGACCACCCTGGGGTACCTACCAAATAAACTACGACTGGAAGCAGAATGGAAGCAGAAGGCGCAGGAAAAGGGAAAAGCGATCCAGGCATTGAACAGGTTAAATTGGGAGTGTTACTGGGCATACTTGGTCAAGCCACATAGTCAATGGTTGACTGTGAAATGCATCATAAACGCAGCCGAAAAAATAGTGCCAACTCTCATAGATTCTGTTTTCGCAGCCCAGCTCAGTGCAGAAGTCGGCCAGCCGACTCTTCTCAAGCCCATGATGAACACTTGCAGTTTTAAGGACCAAGTTCAGAAGTAGCCTTATTTTAGAAATTTGTTTTTTCTTTTTATTAGATTAGAAAAAGGACGGTCATTTGAAAACCACATCCTAAATTTTGTAAAGACACTATTATTAGAATTAGGAAGTAGTATTTTAACCCTTCTCATGCATTTAGAGAAGGGTCTAGAAATTTGTCAAAAACTTGTGCTCGGAACATGCACTTCTGCACCCTCAGAGGAGGTTTTGATGAATGGATGGATCGAGATTTACTAATGTTTGCATTTGATGTCTGCTACTGATGTTGCACTTTTGTACTCTGAGTAGATGTTAGAACAAGTAGAGATAAATCATTTTTGCTTGAAGTTTATGAGTAGGATTAGTCATAAATGGTACTTTTATCTCTTGGCCATTTCTGCTTATATTCTTAAAGTGATTTACAGTTTTCAATTGTTTATATGTTATTGCATGAATGTATGAGTTACCATTTGGCACTTCTATATGGTGGAGTCATTTATTTATTTCTGATATATGAATAACTTATTATGCGATATGTTGTTCACAACTGTTTTGCCTAACTTATGCAAAGTGGTTTATCTTAATTGATTTCTATTCTTATAATAGCTGAATGATCTTTATTACCAGTTATTGTTTGAAATCTCTTTAGATCGCATAATAGAAGATATACACCCCGGGTTAGCGTAGATTAGATGTGTTGTTTCTCCTTAGATTACAATAGCATAGAGTTAGTTTAAGAATCTGAATTAAATTAGCTTTAAGTACTCTTAGATCAGCGTCATCCAACTCTACACACACACACACCCCCTTATATTGGGAAATTGGTCCCATTATCCCCAGTCGGACCCGCTATACCAAACGGATATGGAGCTACCAACCAAGGTCCGGACCGGGTGCATATCCCCCTTGTTGTCGACCCGATTGTCGGGGCTTCAACAATGTCTTAGAATTCCTTAGCACTATGTGGCATGCATTAACATCCCCTACATTCCTAGGCATGCTTTGACACTCCCTAGCACACTGTGGCACTTCTTGACATGCCTTGGTAGTTTAGCATACCTTGGCATTGCCTAGCATATAACCTTGTCACTCCCTCCTTAACACACCTAGAACTCATTGAAACTCCCTCTCACACACTCTTATTCATTAATTTCCATTAATTTTGAACTAGTGCTTCCTTATGTTTTCTTGACACCCCCTAACACTCCCTAGCTCACCCTAGCACTTGACACATCTTGGCCTACCACATTAACACTCTAACATTCCTTGGCAGTACATATTATACCTTGTCATTCTCTCCTTAACACATATATACATCGCTGACACTCTTGGTCACAAACTCTTATTCATTCATTTCCATGCATTTTTACCTAGTTCTCCCTTGTGTTTCCCTAGCACTCCTTATCACTCCTTGACATGTGTTGTTACACCCTAGCACCTATGACATCTTGGCATGTCACTCTAGCCTCTAGCATGCCTTAACACTGCCTAACATACCTTGTCAATTTGTCCTAAGCACACCTAGAACTCACTGAAACTTCTAATCAAAAACTCTTATTTGTTCATTTCCATTCATTTTGACATAGTTCTCCCTTGTGTTTCCTTAGCACTCCCAGCTAACACTTCCTTACATGCGCAACACATCTTGGCCACATGTCGCCCTAGAACTCTAGCATTCCTTAGCATTGCCAAGCATGCCTTTCAACTCCTTAACACACTTGGAACTCACTAACACACTCCATGCCATACATTCTTATTCCTTCATTTCCATGCATTATGTCCTAGTGCTCCCTCGTGTTTCCCAAATACTCCCTAACACTCCTCGGCACACATTGGCACACCATGGCACTTGTCAGACCTTAGTAGGATTTCCTAGCACTTTATCATCTATTGGAACTTATTATCATATGTTGTCACTCCCTCCTTAGTACACCTATAACTTATTAACACTCCCTATTACACACGCACATTCATTCATTTACATGTAATTGAAACGAGTCCTCCCTTGTGTTTCCTTGGCAATCCCTAGCATGTGTTAGTGCCACATCCTAGAACCTAGCACACATTGGCATGCCTTAGCACTTGGAATGTCTTTACATGCCTAACATTCCTTGGAACTTTATAACATGTGTTAGAACTTCCTGAAATTCCATGCACACCTTGGCACTCCCTAGTTTTCATGCCCTCATAGATAACCTTACTTTTGTTGTGACTTGGGAACCCAACCAAGTCATTGAAAAAATAGTGTTGTTCTTAGAACAAAGTCTCCCTTTATCTCAAACTTCTTTTTCCATCCTCTTATCATAATCGTAGGCTTTCCTCCTAAAAGTCCTAATATGAAATTCTCCTAACAAACTTCATCCATGAGACACCTAGAATTCACTGACACTCCCTAGCATAATCTCCTATTCATTCATTTCCATGCACTTTGACCTAGTTCTCCCTTATGATTCCCTGACACTCCCAAACACTCTTTGACATGCACTGGCACTATCTGGGATATGTCAACATGTCTTTTCATTCCTCGGCATGCCATGGCACTCCTTAATTATCATACTCTCATAACTACCCTTATTTTCTTTTAGACTTAGGAACCCAACCAAGTCCTGCTTCAACTACAACAACTTTACCAAGTTACATTTACTATAACTAGACTATGTCTTATTCCCCTAATGGACTATAAATCATCTTAGGCTTCTCATGTCCAATATTAACTCATCCCACTTAAAAAGTTACCAAGTCAAGGCTCACATCCAACAGTACCCATAAAACAACTAAGCAACATAGTCTACATCTTCACATGCCATAACATCTAGCATGTATAACAATCCATTGGCACTACATGGCACACATTATCATCCCCTGCATTCCTTGGCATGATTTTCCACTCCTTAACATACCCTACCACTCCCTAACATGCCCTAACACTCTAGCATGCCTTGGCACTGCCTAACATATACCCTTGTCACTCCTTCCTTAACACAGTTGGCACTTGCTAACACTCCCTATCACACACTCTTATCTATTCATTTCCATGCAAATTGAACTAGTTATCCCTTGTGTTCTCATGGCACTCCCTGACACACATTGGCACACCCTAGGACTTGGCACATCTTGGCATGTCGACCTAGCACTCTAACATTCCTTGGAACTACCTATCATACCTTGTCACTCCCTCCTTAGCACGCCTAGAATTTGCTGACAATCCCTATCATGCACTCTTATTCATTCATTTCCATACATTTGAAACTAGTGCTCCCTTCTTTTCCCCTGACACTCCATAACTCACCTTGGCATGCATTGGCATACCTTAGCACTTAGCACATCTTGTCATGATTCCCTGGCCTCTAGAATGCCTTAGCACTGCCTAGCATACCTTGTCACTCCCTCCTTAGCACGCCTTGAAATCACTGACACTTCTTGCCACAAACTCTTAATCGTTCATTTTGTTGGGTGCAAGAATTACACTTAAGCAAACTCCTCAACAATTAATTTGTCAACCCAGGGGATCTGTAAACTTAGAGATGAAGCACAGGCAATGCTAGAGATGGTATGAATCTTTCTAATATAAATCCCTACTTTCTTTAAAGGAAAGATTGTAGAATCAAACTAAAAAGAGAAAAAGGCAACTTGAACCATCAAAATAATCTAAGACTGGAACAAGGAAGAATGAATTTGCAAGAGGCAATTAAAGATTAAGGGCAATCACTCTGGCTAATTATTGTTTAACTAATGAGTATGTGTTTTTCTTTTAATAGAGACACTTAGAAATTTCATCAGATGGGCCCTTAAACCTACTCCTTTAGAGATTTCCTTCTTGCACTAATCTATCCTATACTATCGCAGTCTACTTGCACTAGTACAGCAACAAAGATTTATGCAGAAGGTATAAATGGTGTCTTTACTAAAGGCTTTTTATTTCCTGCAAGGGCTTGAAATTTTCCAGGTTCAAAGCACTCAGATCCCGTGGCAAGAAACTAGTTCTTGCACCAGATTATAGCTTCTTTCACTTAGTATTTAATTCTTAAAATGAGTGCTTAGTTATTTCAAGTGCTATTATACTGTTAAATCAAACTGCACACATAAAAACGAATGTTTCTGATCTTGACAGAGTGTAGGACTAAAGAAACAATCCATATACATTTATCTTGTCATAAGCATTTAATGAAAGAAAGAAGATTGCGGGAAGTAGACTAAAAGGCTTGTTGCATCACAACAATGTGCATTGGTGCAGGTTCATTTCTCCTACTTGGACCAAGCAAGGAAAACCAACCAAAAAGACATGTAGAAAAGGAAATATCACACCAACATGCATTGGTGCATGTTTATTTCTCCTGCTTGTACCAGGTGGAAAAAACCAAGCTGAAATCAGGTGTAGGAAAGGAAATTTATCTACTTCACACAACGGTTCCGCTTTCACTCAAACATGAATACATGTGCTTAAAAATTAAATCACCCTTGACAATGTAAACACAAATTACAAGAAACAAGAAATGGGGTAAACGTGTTGGGTTGGCTGGGCCCTAGCCAACTAACGCGTTTCCCTTTTAAATAAAAATGTTGCTTAGTACTTTAATCAATTCATCAACTCAAATACAGAAATGTGATTTGTGAAACATGAGGTGGAGCTCCCTTTTTATTAATTTACTGAGGCAAGTACATATGATAATACATTGTCCAACCTAGATTAGGGCAATAATGAAATACAACAACCTCTTACCGCCTCTCTGGATTTGTCTCTATTCTATCCAAAAACTCCCTTAGTCCTATTTACATTCTACCTTATATAGATCTTTGGCCAAGGGCCAAAATAGATCATTCTATCGATTACATAACCAACCATAGAATTTTTCTTTTTGGCCTTTAAACTTAGACAATTAGTAAACTGGTCGTAGCCAATCTCTAGCTTTCATTCTTCACAGATTTGATCTCGGATGCCTTTGGATTGATCTTGCTATCATGGTTGAAGCTGCTCAAAATGAGGCGATGATCAAGGAGGTTCAGATCTGCTGCAAGGATTTGTTGTGCTGGCAATGGTGCAAGATCCAATCCTGCACTAGGATCAGCAGTCACGGCAAGTACTATAACTACCAAATAAACATTGGAGATATCGATAAGTTAGAAAGAGTGATTAAAAGTAAGAAATCATGTAATAAATGATTAATTAATTCTAATTCAAGTTAAAAATATGAAAAATAAATTTTATACGAAATATGTCGCCATGCTTGGACTAGTGCAAGATGAGAGTGTATGAAAGAGGTAAAACAACGGTAAATGGTTATGATTTAGGAAGGGGAAAATGGCAAAAAGATATCAATTTAGGGGGCTAACATCCTCCCGTCCTAAGTTGTTGTGTGTCCTCACACAACTCTTTACCTTTGCAAAAAACTTTCAAAATTTTGAGCATTTCGACTCAATCCTACTATGGCATACTGACATCAACCTGCAATGTTTCAGAATTCTTCTTTATGATGTTATTTAGTTTCTTTGTCACCTTTTTAAGTCTTTTGAAACATTGTGTAGCTCGATACATCCGAACTTTAACTTCTCTTTTCTTTTTTCTGATCTCTGTAGTTAATTATCTTTTACTCTGTTCTTTATCCTCCTATGCTTTAGCTATGAGCTGTTCTAAGTTTCGCACTTGAGGCTCTAGTTCAACTACCCGAGCAATAGGAGTTATCAAATATTTTTCTTTTCCTATCTTGACAGGGGCTGTGTCTTCCTCGGGGACCTCAATATCCCTCATGGTTTCATCAGGAAATTCTTCTTCCTCTGGTTCTTCTTCTTCTGGTTCTTCTTCTCCTACTTCTTCTTCTGGTTCTTCTTCTTCTGCTTCTTCTTTTCCTGCTTCTTCTTCTTTTGGTTCTTCTTCTTGCACTAGTGCAGAAGGGGATTCAACGTCCTATGGGGGCTGTGGCTCTTTTCCTGCACCAGATTCTTTATTCTTTTTCTAGGGCTTTTTAATGAAATATTCCAACAAAGTTTCATTTTCTACCTCTACAAATTTTGCTGCATCTGCAAGGATTGACATATTGTCTTCTTCGGGGGTCTATGCCTGTACTGGTGGAATAGAAGGAGTCTCTTTAACGGGTGCACTAGCTGTCTTCTTATTTGGAGATGGGGCCCTTTCTTCTTTTGCTTTTTCAGGTCGTTTCCTTTTTGCATTGGTGCAAGAAGGACTCCCCTTTACATTCTTACTCAGACCCTTGCTTATGTTGGCAGGGTCCTATGTCTCCTTTCCAACAATTATATTTTTATGTAGCTATTTTAACATCACCTCCTAGGTCATGCCTTTAAATTCTAGTTGTTTCTGGACCAAAATCTTTATCAAGCCGTGGCGATATAACTTCTTGTTGGTCTGGTCTGCCCGTCTGCCTCGCACACCTTTGGCCATTTTTTCCAAGCTCTTAAGCAAAAGATAGGGGGGATTCATCCTCCATCGAATGTGTCAGGCAGCTTCGAAATGCTGCAACATCCTAAAATGGTATACAAAGGTGCAGGAGTACGTTCCCTCATAGGTTACAAAATTCTGTAGGATGAAAAGGAGGTCCTGCCACTGTCCAATAGGGCACTGCTTGAAACTCCTTCCTTCAAATCTACCTTCATCTTCCTATCGACGACAAAATGTTGCCAATGCTTGCTTTCTAGTTTCAAATTTTTAAATGACTACTCACCCATATTTTCCAAGCCTGTCGCTGCTACTACAAACACTTCCGTAACTTCAAATTTTAGAGGCCTAATTTTTACTCGGACGTTTTTGAAATTTCTGGCAAACTGTAAGGCCACTTCTTTGTCGAGCCCATCAAACTTTTGTAAGAACTAAAGAAAGCTCAAGTCTCGCAATAGTGCAAGACTATTGCAATACTCAGCAGTCTGTTCTATCCTACTGAGAGACGAGGGTTCACTTCGAACAGGCAGCATCGCTACTTAACGGCTATGAACAGTCGAGAATTTACATGCAATACCAGGAAAATTGGCTCTTATAGATAGGGATCCAATTGTCCACCATCCTTTCCATCTTATCACCCATTCATTCCACTGAAATAGTCATGGATGTACGATATCTTTGAGATCAGGCCGGATTGGTAGTTGCAACGACGTTTTAATGACTAGGTGAGGTAATCATTATGAGTGAAGGACATCTAGGATTTTGGCAGCAAAGGGGCAATTATATCCAAGCAATGGTTAAACATTTCCGCATTCCTTCATAATTAAAAAAAAAGAACTTAGCATTCATTAAAAAAATTGATCATGATTCTTAACTTAAAACACCTTGTAATTTAAATAATTTTCTCCTAGTTAATATGATAGCACAAGTACTCATCGACTAAGTGAAAGAACTTCTTATGAAATTTCATGATGACCACTTTCCTATGACATATACTATGAAAATAATAAATTTTACTATGTTTCTGACAGGGTGCATGCTTGTACCGGTATGCTTGCACCGCTTAAACTATGTTATTCTGCTGGTACCATTCTTCTTGCATTATTGTATAGGATGACATGCTTCCACTAGTGCAAGCATAATATCTAAAAAAAGGACTAGGGAATTTAAATAAAATATAGGCTGAAATTCCAACATGGCTTCCTCAATTTATACTGGAAATTTGCTTCACCCTTTCTTGATGCTTTAGAGCATATCCTTTTGTTCTTTGTGTGTGAGATCCTGCAATGAATTCATGAGGGAACAAAGAAGTGGGAAAAGGGAAATTTAAAAATGGGAAGGAATTCTGTTACAGGGATTCTAGGAATAGTACCACAAGAGGGAATAAACAAAAGTGGGATAGGGAAAAAAATTCAAGGGTAAAGTGGGGTTTTTACGAAACGGTCAGGGTAAATTCAAAATAATATGGGAAGGTTAATCATTTTTGGATTGAATAAGAAAATTGAGGGAATATTACGAAAGTGGAATATGAAGAAAGGCAGAAAGTTTTTTGGAAGGTCTGCCTGCACTGGTGCAAGAAAAATAACTGCAGTGAAAATTAAGCGTTACTTGAATAAAAATATCCATGCTAATTACCCTAATTGTATAAAGGTCGGTTCTGCTGAACCTGCTTTTACTTGGTGGTATCTAGAATATCTAAAGATCAAGCAACATTTTCTTTTTATTAGAAATTTTTGATCTTCCTACTAGCAAGCTGGTTTTCAAGTTGATCCTTCTGCAATCATGTCAGCGAACTGATTTTCATAATTACAGGGAAATGCTTTTTTTCTTTACTCTTTATTTATTTATTTCTATTTTATTTTATCTTTTATATTATTCTCTTTTTTAAGAAGAAGAAGAAGAATTCATGTTTTCAAAAGGTTTGTTTTACCATTCACCACTACTGTCCCGAATCGCTGTTGGACTTGCTGTGTAAAATCTTTCCTGGCAAGTGGCTGAAAATACTTCTTTAATCTGTGTCCATTTACCAAGAAAACTAAATTTTGTCCATCAGTAGTTTTAACTTCTACTGCTCCATTCTCGAATACTCGTATCACTTCATAAGGTCCCATACAACATGTATGGAATTTCCCTTTTAAAATTTTAAATCTAGAATCATAAAGGAGCACCCAATCACCTGGTTGGAATTCCTTTTTTTTTAATAGACTTGTCATGCCACCTTTTGTGTTGCTGCTGAATTAGTATGTTCTACTGAACAACATCCCTATGAAATTCATCTAACTCATTTAATTGGAGAAGACATTGTTGTTGTGCCTCAAAGAGATCTAGTCATAATTGAATTACAGTTATGAAAGTTTTGATCTGGAATTCAATTGGTAATAGAACCTGTTTTCCATATACCAGCTCATATGTGTATGTCCCATGCTATTTCTCCAAGTGGTTCTGTATGCCCACAAAGCTTCTGGTAATCTTTCAGCCCAGTCTTTCCAATTCATATTTACTATCTTTGTAAGAATGGACTCGATACTTTGTTTGTGGCTTCCACCTGGCCATTTGCTTGCAGGTGATACAACGTGGATTTTCTGTGCAAGATCTTGTATTGCTTCATCACACCCTATACCAGATTAGAAATAAACTGTGAACCATTGTCAGAAACAATTTCTCTAGGCTCACCAAATCTAGTAAAGGTTTCAGTAAAAATAAAATCAACAACAATGTTTTCTATAGCAAAGGAAACAACTTTAGCTTCTACCCATTTCGTAACAAAATCTGTACAAACCAAGATATGCTTTTTACTTAATGATGTTGGATTTATTGGCCCTATAAAATCAATAGCCCATTTTTCAAATGGCTCAATCATAACTTGGGGGCATAAAGGATTTTCATTGGTTTGATTAGGTTGGCCCATTCACTGGCAGCTATCACATCACTTGACATACTGTTTGGCATCCTTAAACAAGGAAGGCCAAAAGTAACTAGCACACAATACTTTCTATGCAGTCCACTTATCAGTGAAGTGGCCTCCGCAAGGTTCATCATGAGTAGATTCCAATATGTCAAACACTTCCTCCTCTATTACACACCTACGGATAATCAGATCTAGACTAGCGTAAAAGAGATCTCCTTCAATCTAGGAGTATGTAGCACTTTTTTGAATAATATTCCGCTTTCATGAGCGGACAAGTGGGGTGGTGTTTTCCAGTAACCAAGTAATTAGAAATGTTAGCAAACCACGAAGAATCTGTTGACATAGAAAAAAGATGTTCATCTGGAAAATCATCATTAACAAGAGTTGCTTCACCAGGATTATCAATCTAGAAAGAAAATCTGCTTCAACATTAGATTATCCTAGTCTATCAACAATAGTAATATTAAATTCTTGCAACAATAGTAACCACCTAGTCACTCTACCACTAGTCAATGGCTTGTTCATCAAATATTTAATCGCGGAATGATCTGTATGTGCAAATACTTCATATCTTGTAATATAGTGCCTGAACTTATTAACTGCAAAAATTACAGCTAAAAAATCTTTCTTTGTAACTGTATAATTTAATTCAGCAGAAGACAAATTCTTACTAATATAATAAATAACATAGGATTGCTTATTTTCCTCTTGTCCTAAAGCTGCGCCAATAGCCAAATTTGAAGTATCAGAGGAAATGTGAAAAGGCAGGGACCAGTTAGGACGTCTCAAAAATGGTGCATGTACTAACTTTTCCTTCAATGTTTCAGAAGATTGTTGGCAAAATGTGGTCCAAGAAAATTCACTATCCTTAGCTAGAAGTCGGAAAAGAGGGGAAGCTATCTTAGAAAATTTTTCAATGAATCTCCTATAGTAACCAACATGTCATAAAAAACCTCTTACTTCCCTTTGAGTTTTGGGTGCATGAAGATGCAGAATGATTTCAATCTTTGCTGGATCAACTTGGATACCTTCACCAGAAATCAAATGGCCAAGTACCAATCTCGCTTTGCACATTAATTTACATTTCTTTTCACTCAAGGTGAGGTGGGCTTCTTGACAACACAGAAGTACTTTCTCCAGATTTTTGAGAGCTTCTTGAAAAGAATCACCAAACAAAGAAAAGTCATCCATATAAATTTCTACAAATTCTAGGTTAGCAAAAATGGCTAGGACTACCCTTTAAAAGGTAGCCGAGGCATTACATAAACCAAAGGGAAGCACCCTATAAGAAAATTTACCCCATGGACATGTAAAAGTAGTTTTATCCTGATCTTCGGGTGCAATTTGTATCTTGTTATAACCACTGAAGCCATCCAAAAAGGAAAAATATTTCTTTCCTGCAAGGGTATCAAGCACCTGGTCAATGAAAGGGAGAGGGAAATAATCTTTGAGAGTGGCTTTGTTTAATTCTCAATAATCAATACAAATACGCCATCTTCCATCTTTCTTAGGTACTAGCACTAATGGAGAGACCCACTCACTATCAAAAATAGGATAGATAAAACCAGCGTCCAAGAGTTTCTGTACTTCTTCCTTCACAATATCTCTTAGAGCTGGATTCATTCGCCTTTGGGGTTGTCAGACAAGTCAGGTTCCTTCCTGAATATAGATATGATGTGTATAAGTTTCAAGAGGAATACCCTTCATATCTTCATAGCCCCATGCAAAGGCACTAAGATGGTTTTGCAACAAATTCACAAGCTGCTCCTGCTGAGATGAGTCCAAATTTGAACTAATATGCAAGGATTTACCAGGGCTAATATCAACAAGAGTAGTATCACGCTCAGGAGTACTCAAGGGAGTGGTCAAATGCAACAGTACAAAAGAATGAGAATCATGATTATCTTGAAAATCTAGGCTAAAAATTTGGCTCAATAGCTCAAAATTAGGCATAGTGTTTAGATTATTCAAGAAATCGTGAATCTCATCTTCTTGTGAAGACCTATTATAACGATGGATAAGGGAAATGGGCCGAGTCTCATCATCACTGCTTTGATCCAACCATAAAGTATCTCGAAGGTCCTGAATGGATCTGGCAGGGGAGTGTAAGGTAACTTTCTTCCTAGAATCTCCATGCCAAATATACATATCATCGGAACAACATCCAATATATGCGTCGGCTGTAGCAAGCCATGGTCAACCCAAGATCAAGGGATGTCCTCCTACTGGGTTCTTTGGCTGAAGTAAAATGAAATCAACAAGATATTCCCAAGAATCTAATGAAACGATAACATCATCCAATACTCCTTCTGGCTTAATTTTAGATCTATTCGCTAATTCAAGCACAGTGGGAGTAGGGCGAAGATGAAATAATCAAAGTTGATCCATGGTTTTCTTAGTCATGACATTAACGGCTGCCCCCAGGTCTATAAGAACATTAGAGACAAGGACATTACCAATTTGAACTGAGACAATAGGGTTTCTGAGATCAGTATATTTTTCCATAGACACACATCCCATCATCAACTCTGCTGCCCTACCAACAAATTGAATGGCTTGGGGTCCCAATCTCTTCCTCCTTGGTTTCTTGAGACAGAGATCCTTAATAATCATGGTACAGATGGGGATATCTTTGATGGCTTGAAGCAAAGGTATCTTAATGAAAATATTCTGAAGCTCTGATGCCAAGCTAGTCTTAGAAATAGGCTCACTTCTTTCCATTACTAGCCTCTCCGGGAAGGGAGGATGGTTGGAAGAATATGGTAAGAATTCAGAGGGTAAGGGCTACTTAGTGACAGCTTTCAGAGAATGGTTAAGAGTTTCCTTTTATCCTTTCTCTTCAACAATCACTCTTGGTTGCTTTTGATTTTCTGATGTTATAGTCCTTCTCGATCTTAATTGAATATCATGAACCCCAATTGGAATAGAATGGTACTTGAATGGTAAAGGTGGGTTTGTTACATAGATAATTTCAACTGCTTTATTATTGTTATGATTGGGCATAGGTTGGGAAGGGAACTGAGGAGGTTGAAAAGGTGGAGATAGAGGCAATAGTGGAGTAGACTGACTCGGAAGTTGAGGTTAAGGTGTATGCATAGATGGATATGATTGCATAGGTGGCTAGTAGGAATATGGAGAATGAGTTGGCCCTCTCCAACATTGTTGCCATGGTTGAGAAGGTTGCCCATGCTGGTATTGATTCCCATACTGCCACTGCTAATTAGTGTTAGGATAAGAATATGCATGTGAATTATAACCAAAATAGTGTGGAGAAAATTCAGGAGCCATACCTGCACCTACCTGAGGCCAATTCCTCCTTCTTCCATAGAATACAAGTATTCAGCTTCAGGCTGTCCCCCTGTAAATACAGCTTAAAGTCCTGGTATAGAGGGACATTTTTCTGTGACATGGTCTTCTGCACAAATAACACACTTATTAGTTTCTTTCAAATTAAGAGGACACTCTTTAGGAGGATGCTTGTCTCTACATTTACGACAGAAAATGCATAATGACTCTTGTTCCTTCATGAGTTCTTGTTGAAATTTTAAAGAGTCCAACTGTTTGGTAACAATATTTATAATATCAATTTTCGTGTTTTCCATTTTATTTTCTAGTCCAATAATCATAGCATTAGTAGATTTAGTTTTTCTATTTATGTTTCGAGTTCCTCTACCAGATTTATACCGATTTATTGAAAATTTCCTGCATAATTCACAAATTTCCTACTAATTATTGATTAACTACTAAGTATGTGTTTTTCTTTTTGTAGAGACACTTAACAATCTCATCAAATGGGCCTTTAAACTTGCTCCTTTAGAGATTTCCTTCTTGCACTAATCTGTCCAGTACTATCGCAGTCTGTTTGCACTAGTATAGGAACAAAGGTTTATGCAAAAGGTATAAATGGTGTCTTTACTAAAGGTTTTTTACTTCCTGCAAGGGCTTGAACTTTTCCAGGTTCAAAGCACTTAGATCTCGTGGCAAGAAACTAGTTCTTGCACTGGGTCAGAGCTTCTTACACTTAGCATTTAATTCTTAAATGAGTGCTTAGTTATTGCAAGTTCTATTATATTGTTAAATCAAATTGCACACATAAAAATGAATGTTTCTGATCTTGACAGAGTGCAGGAATAAAGAAACAATCCATATACATTTATCCTGTCATAAGCATTTAATGAAAGAAAGAAGATTGCGGGAAGTAGACTAAAAAGGCTTGTTGCATCACACCAATGTGCACTGGTGCAGGTTCATTTCTCTTTCTTGGACCAGGTGGGGAAAACTAACCAAACAAAATTATAGAAAAGGAAATATCACACCAACGTGCATTGGTGTAGGTTTATTTCTCTTTCTTGTACTAGGCGGAAAAAAACTAATCTGAAATCAAGTGCAGGAAAGGAAATTTACCTACTTCACACAACAGATCTGCTTTCAGTCAAACATGAATACATGTGCTTAAAAATTAAATCACACTTGACAATGTAAACACAAATTACAAGAAACAGGAAATGGGGTAAATGCGCTGGGTTGGTTGAGCCCTAGCCAACTAGCGCATTTCCCTTTTAAATAAAAACACTGCTAAGTACTTTAATCAATTCATCAACTCAAATACAGAAATGTGATTTGTGAAACATGAGGCGGAGCTCCCTTTTTATTAATTCATTGAGGCAAGTACATACGTTAATACATCGTCCAACCTAGATAAGGGCGATAACAAAATACAACAACCTGTTATCACCTCTTTGGCTATGTCTCTGTTTTATCCAAAAAATCCCTTAGTCGTATTTACATTCTACCTTATATAGATCTTTGGCCAAGGGCCAAAATAGATCATTCTACCGATTACATAACCAATCACATAATTTAGCTTTTCGGCCTTTAAACTTAGATAGTTAGCAAAACTAGCCATAGCCAATCTCCAACTTTTGTTCTTCACAGATTTGATCTCAGCTCCCTTTGGATCGATCTTGATATCATCGTTGAAGCTGCTCAAAATGGGGTGATTTGATCTCGGATGCCTTTGGATCGCTCTTGCTGTCGTGCTTGAAGTTTCTCAAAATGAGGCGGTGATCACGGAGGTTCGGATCTGCTGCAAGGATTTGTTATGCTAGCAATGGTGCAAGATCCGATCCTGCACTAGGATCAACGCTCACGGTAAGTACTATAACTACCAAATAAACATTGGAGATATTGATAAGTTACAAAGAGTGATTAAAAGTAAGAAATAATGTAATAAATGATTAATTAGTGCTAAGTTAAGTTAAAAATATGAAAAATAAAGTTTATATGAAATATGTCACCTTGCTTGGATTGGTGCAAGATGAGAGTGTATGAAATAGGTAAAACAACGGTAAATGGTTATGATTTAGGAAGGGGAAAATGGAAAAAAGAGAGAAATTTAGGGGGATAACACATTTGGATGCTTTAATTTCACCTAGTTCTCCCTTGTTTTTCCCTAACGTCCCTAACACTTCCTATCACTATTTGGCACACCTTGGCACCTAGCACATATTGGTTGCATGTCACTCTTGCACGCTAGAATGACTTAGTGCTGCTTAGCATACCATGTCACTCCCCTTTTACCACACGTTGAACTCATTGATACTCCCTATTGCACACTCTTATTCATTCATTTCCATGCATTTTGACCTAGTGCTCCCTTATGTTTCCCTATCACTCACTAACACTCACCACACATTCGCACACCTAACTGCAATGAGTTTCACTAACAGTCAATCCAAAAACCCATCCAGAGTCTAGCTAGTTACTTGTTCTTCACTAAGGTATTAGGGTTAAGTTTAATGTATAGTGTTTAGTGTGAAAATATTACTAGGTATTTTTATCGCATAGAGTAATTATGATCTTACCCATTGTTATATACCTAGGGGGGGTACTATGGGGTACAAAGGGAGGTAACCAAGGTAATAATGTAATAATGGGGTGAGCCATAGTAATAAATAAGGTGGTTAACCCATATCATGTAAGGGACCACAAGTAGTTAGTAATAATGTAATGGGCCCATGGTATTAGTGGATGGTATGAGGGAACCATGGTAATGATCCATGGTATTGCATGTATGAAGCCTATATAGAGGCTAGAGACTCCACATGGAGGATGTCAAGAAATATTGTCAAGGATTATTGTATGAACAGGATATGGCTTGTGGAGTGTTCTCCTTCCTTAAGGAGTGAATGTATGGTGTTGCCCTACCTTAAGGGTTTGATCAATAAAGAGTCATTTCATATTATTTTTGGGTTTATTTGCATTATCTTATATTTTCATATCAGATATATAACACTTTTGGGTTAGATCTATAACTAGGGGTATCAGAGCCATAACACCCATGCACACAAGGATAACTGAGAAGTGTTTCCCATAATCATGCAAGTGGAACTTCAACATGTACATCAAGGTAACCACAAAATATTTATCATATTTACACTATGCAAGGTGATAGGAAAATATTTACATTATATACATGAATGTACTAATATCGGGACCATTAGCATCATATCTACATATTTACCACAAGACGAGGGTCGTTACAACCCCTTAAAAATAGCCATAAAGCCTTCCTCTTTTGCAGCTTCTTGACCACAAGAGTTTAATTGAAAAACACATTGTTCCTTTAAAGATTTGTAGGTTGAGGCAGCCACTTCAAGCCCTTGAACTTAAATATAATCAAATATTTGCAATTTGTTACATTAATTAGTCCATTATGCACACTCCTCATCTTAGAGTTGGGTAGAGAGGGAGAATACTTGATTGATTCCAACCTTGTAAATGAAAAACTTTGCCTACTCATTGGTTGGACACTCCACCACTAGTTGACACCAATAACACATACCGAAAGTCCAATATACCCATAATATGTGCCGTACATCCAAGGGCTTAGGCTACACTTCCATAAAATGTACCTTCAACTTTAGATGTCCCAAAACAGTAATATCCTAACCCTAGCCTATTTGTTAGATTTTTGTAACTTTCTGCTTAACTAACATTTTTTTTGAACTATTTAATCCACTTATCATATACTCTCTCTTGTTTGCACCCACCTAGTATACAAGAACACTTATGTTTTTAATACAACCAAGTTAAGAGGGCATGTTTCTTTCTTACACTTAAATGTTTTAAATACAACCAAGTTAAGAGCACGTCTTTCCTTTTCAGATTCTCAAAGTATAACATGTCTATCTCCATAAACTAACAAAAAATCATTGCATAAAAAGGGTAAGATTAAAATTAAATTAAAATTAGATTATTATTACTATTATGATAAATACACCAAATATGGAAAAATTGTTTTCAAACACAACCATAAAAAAAGTGTTAGTTTATCAAATACAACTACAAACTTATTAAGCCAGCTTAGATCCATCTTAACCAGGATCTATCAAGTGCTAAGACGATCCAATATCTTGATGTACAAACCTCTTTTTTGGTGCTTGGTAGATCCAGGTTAAGATGGCTCTAGGTTGGTTATATAATAATATATAATATCTATATTTTTATCTACGTGTCTCTTTCTTATTCCCTCTCTTTATCTCACCCCCAAACATACACACTCTCTCTCCATATCTATCTCTCTCTCTCTCTTCCCTGTCTCTCCTCTCTCCATCACTTCCTTGTCACTCCCTCTCTCTACCTTTCTCCCTCTATGTCTTTATTCTTCCTTCCCTCTCTCTCCCCCTTTAACTTCATCTGTCTCTCCTCTCTCTTAGTCCTCTCTCTCCCTTTTGTCTATCACCACCCTTTGTCCCCCCCCGATCACTCTCTCTCTCTCCCCCCTCCATCTTCATGCCTCCCTCTCTCTCTCTTTCCCTTATCTCCCTATCTTTATCCCGACCTATTCTCTCTCTCCCCTCCTCTCTTCTCTCCCTCTCTCTCTATCCATCTATCCCTTGTCACTCCCTCTCTCTCTCCACCTCTATCTCCCTATGCCTTAGTTCTTTCCTCCCTCTCTCTCCCCCTCCAACTCAATATCTCTCTCCCCCACTCTCTTCTTCTCTCTCTCCCCTGTCTCTCTTCCTACCTCCTTCTCTCTAACTCCTCCCATCACTCACTCTCTCTCTCTCTCCCTCTCCACCCTTCATCTTTGTGACTATCTCCCTCCCCCTCTCTTCCCTTCACTATGCTTGCTATCATCACTTGGATCCTTAGTTAAGATATATCTATGTTGGTTCTTACTAATATTCATATTATATAAATTTCACATCTTGAAATACGAAAGTATTCTCATTTTTAATTTTATTAAAACCTCAATTTAATTTATATGGGAATAATTTTAGTAGTCGTGAAGATAGAGGGTTTATATATATTTCAAAACTAATTACAACCCATTTCCTATTAGCTTCAAATAAAAAATGTTATAAAATTAAATTAAATTAAAATATTTTATTGTGAAATAAGTTAAGGTTTTTGGGCATGTGGTATTGATAAGGCATGATATTGACCCATGGTGTTGCAACAAATCCTATTTACAAGTTAATAATATCCATGGTAAAGTGTGGGTGAATATGGATGGTTAAGAATCTTGTCATATTGTTATAAAATATTTAGATTGTGAAATAAGATATGACTTTTTGGCATGTGGTATTGATAAGCCATGGTATTAGCCCATGCTATTATAACAAAGCCTATTCACAAGTTCATAATATCAATGAAAAAATAGTGGCGAATATCCATGATTAAGAATCCTGTCATATTCTTATAAAATATTTTGATTTCGAAATAAGTTATGTTTTTTTTGGCATGTGATATTGATAAGCCATGGTATTGGCCCATGGTAATGTAACAAAGTCTATTTCCAAGTTAATAATATCCATGGTAAAGTGAGATTGAATATCCATGGTTAAGAATATTTTCATATTGTTATAAAATATTTTGATTGTGAAATAAGCTATGTTTTTAGAGAATGTGGTATTGATAAGCCATAGTATTGACCCATGGTATTATAACAAAACCAATTTTTTACAAGTTAATAATATCCATTGTAAAGTGGGGGGTGAATATCTATGGTTAAGAATCTTGTCATATTGTTACAAAATATTTTGGTTGTGAAATAAGTCATGGTTTTTGGGCTTGAGGTATTGATAAGCCATGGTATTGGCTCATGGTATTGTAACAAGACCTATTCACAAGTTAATAACAAAATCAAAATATAACAAATTGAATTTTATTATTTTTATTATTAATTGAGCCAACATTTAGATTTTTGAACTCATCCCCATACTTTTGACTTTTATTATTATTATTCTTCTTCTTCTTTAACCAAGCCCATATTTAGAATTTTTTACATACTTACATTACACGTACACATCTATTCTATACTCTATAAATATTGTATTTGACTTTTATTATTATTATTATTATTATTCTTTATCTAAGCCCATATTTAGAATTTCTTACATACTTACATTACACCTACACATCTACTCTGTACTCTAGAAATATTGTATTTATTGTATTTTAGGGAGCAAAATTTTAACATTTTTGAAAAAATTCAGTCTTAATTTTGATGTAACAAAGCCCTCCTAATTCCTATCTTCATTTACTTTCTAAAACAAGTATATTTTCACTTTTCATAGAGCAGAGAGAAAACTAGTAGATATTTTCACTTTTCACAGGGCGGGAAGGAAAATGAGATTGAAGAGAGTTATGAATTAAATTTTCACTTTTCATAAGGCAGATGGAGGGAAAACTAGTAGCATATTTTCACTTTTGGGAAAACCAGATTGAAGAGAGTTGTGAATTAAGGTTTTACCAGTAGCATATTGATATCTAACCCCACCATTAGATCTTCAATCCATTAATGGCACCTAGGTCAAGATTGAAGAGAGTTGTGAATTAAGGTTTTACCAGTAGCATATTGATATCGAACCCCACCATTATATCTTCAATCCATTAATGGCATCTAGGTATGTTTCATTTCTAACCTAGCTGCATTTACACCCAAATTTTAGTCTTCGTCCACACAATTATATCTTCAATCCATTAATGGCGTCTAGGTATGTTTCATTTCTAACCTAGCTGCATTTACACCCAAATTTTAGTCTTCGTCCACACAGGGAGGAGTACACACACCTAAGATCTCACTTTTCACAAGGTGGGAGGGAAAACTAAATTGAAGAGAGTTGTGAATTAAGGTCACACACCTCAGATCTCTGGTTCAAAATTCACTATTTTTTTCATCCTTGATTTTAATTTTATGAGTAGCATATTTTCACTTTTCACAGGGTGGGAGGGAAAACAAGATTGAAGAGAGTTGTGAATTAAGGTTTTACTAGTAGACTAATATTAGATTGAAGAAAGTTGTGAATTAAGGTTTTACTAGTAGACTAATATTAAACCCCGCCATTGGATCTTCAATCCATTAATGGCACCTAGGTATGTTTCATTTCTAACCTCGCTACATTTCCACCCCAATTTTAGTCTTCTTCCACACAAGGAGGACTCATTCAAAATTCATTATTTTTTTCATCCTTTCTTTTAAGTTTAAGAGTAGCATATTTTCACTTTTCACAGGGTGGGGGGGAAAACAAGATTGAAGAGTGTTGTGAATTAATGTTTTACCAGTAGCAGACTGATATCGAACCCCACCATTGGATCTTCAATCCATTAATGGCACCCAGGTATGTTTCATTTCTAATCTCGCTTCATTTACACCCAATTTTAGTCTTCTTCCACACAGGGAGGAGTACACACACCTTAGATCTCTGGTTCAAAATTCACTAGTTTTTTCATCCTTGCTTTTAAGTTTACGAGTAGCATATTTTCACTTTTCACAAGGTGGGAGGGAAAACGAGATTGAAGAGAGTTATAAGTTAAGGTTTTACCTCTTCAATCCATTAATGGTGCCCAGGTATGTTTCATTTCTAACCTCATTGCATTTCCACCCCACTTTTAGTATTCTTCCACACAAGGAGGATTGGTTCAAAATTCACTATTTTTTTCATCCTTCCTTTTAACTTTAAGAGTAGCATATTTTCACTTTTTACAGGGCGGGAGGGAAAATGATGGAACATAGGTAAAATCATATGTATTTTTCCTTATTTTATGGTTTGTATCTATAGAGTTGATTTTACTGGGTGTACATTATATGCATCTCAAAATTTCTGTTTAGGAAATCCTATTTTTATTCTTTCCATGAAAAACGCTTTGGGCAATCCTAATGGATGTTTCCCCACATTCGTAGATGGAAACCCTAGTAAACCCATTGGCATTGACTAGTGCACCTCACCCAAGGGATTTCAAACAGGGCACTTGCCAGCATAGAACTAGCCAAATACCCAGTAACATTAATGACATTCAGTTGGGCTAATCCCTTGAGCTCAATAAATCATAATCATCTACACTATTTTCCATATTAACATATTGATCCTATTTAACATTTTTTAGAGTAACCATAACAATCCAAGCCTTTTCCTATTTTTATTTTGGTTTTTAATTCCTTCTTTGGTGTGGTGACAACTTTATATGACTGTATAGATGTTTATTTTTGTCATAGGATATGTTGAAAAGTAGATGCTATCTTACATTCTACCTTGTGTGTTATGTATTGATGGAGTTCACTTTCATTAGTTGTGACCAAATAACTGTGTCAGGCATGTATACAAGGATTCTTGTATCATTATTTATAAACTAAACATTGTCCTTAAACAAGCAAAGTAGATCCTTAATGATATATGTTTGTATCTCAGGGAACTTCGAATCCTAATAAATGAGGTGAAATTTAAGTGTTTCCAAAATCCAAATCTGAGGTTTTGTGAATTCACTCATATATAGTCTTGGAAAAGCGAAGTTAAATTTAATTACCAAATCTTAGGTTCTGTGAATTCACTCATATTTGGTGCTGGAATGTTTTGAGCAAATGGGAAGAATTTCTTTTAGTTGCATTCAAATTTTCCAAAAATAATACTAAAATTCTCCTTGACTAAAATTCTTCCTGAAATGGCTTTGGGATTGAAAATTTTGTAAATATTTTTAGGAAAACAACCCAAAATGCTTTTTTTAAATTAGAGTTTTATAACACTAGGTACTAAAACATTCTTCTATTTTCTACTGCAAATGTTTGATAGAGTCTTCCCAAAAACTGATCAGAAAATTAGCTAGATGCGTTGGATGGACTAAATAATTTTTAGTGAATAATCCCTTAACATAAATGATATATTAGGTTGAATAAATATATAACTTAGAATCATGAAATGAAGAAGAAATATCAATGATATTGACATATTCTTAATTGAGTTGAATGAGGCCAGGAATAACATTGACTAGAGGGTGTTGAAAATGGCATAATTTTGTTTTGGTTGGATAGATTTAGAACTAAAAATCAGTAGTTTTCTTGCTTGTATAACTTGGGAAGATTTTTGTATCTCAAGTCTCAACCTTATTGAATAATATGATTTATTCCTTGCAATGTTGAGATATGTTGTGATACCACTTGCTAGTAACCTAAACACTTTGGATGAAAATTTAGTTGTGAATTTTACTTGCAAAATATATAAGTGAAAATATAGATTAATTGTCCCTTGCGTAGAATTTCCTTGAAGTTATGCTACTGCTTGAAGGAATAAATCTAAAACTAATTTTTGCATGAATACAAAAAATATCTCTACCAATTTGTAGTGGAATAGAATAGAAATAAAACACAGTCAAGCTATAGTGAAAAAAAAAAAAATCTAGGGAACCCAACTCGAAAAACCTCTGCTAGCTGCAGAAATTTAAAATACTATCCATATTAGACTTTGAGACACCTTCTTCAAGACCAGGTTCATCGATTCTTATTTCTTTCCATATTTATTTTCATAAGCATTAGGGTTGTTGTCCGTCAAATCAGAGTAGCTAGAAAGTGCCTCTTTGATTTTAGAAAGCAGATCAGGATCAACTTCATCCAAGAATCCCCTAGAAGGCTCTTCAATAGCAAGAAGAAAGGTCTTTTTTTATTTTATTTCATCACATGCATCCATCATAATCACTAATTTGCTTCATTTCTTTCACAACCATTTTCAGTTAGATGCAAAAGGTAATTTAGCATGATATAATACTTAGGTAACCAACCTCAAACATATTGTTGGTTAATTTATGTTGTTTGAAGTTTATTGAGTCTGAGTTTTATCATGAAATTACTAGAAGCATACTAGAATGGGTGAGTTGATTATCTTGATAATGATGTTATGGTTTGATCTAGTCCTTGGAAGGAACTTATAGTTGATGGTCAAAATTTCACATTCCTTTCATTTTTTTTTATCTTCACATATAACAAATATCTTTATGTTATAGCCTCTAGCTAGATAGATATAGTAACTGCCACTTAGAAGTTGGATGCCATCATTTTGGAGCTTGAGCTTACTCAACTTACCTTTGTTTGAGTTGAAAATGTCATTAGATCTCATTATATTGTCTATTGAAGAGCATGAATCCAATTTACCTTTGTTTCAATTAAAATGTAATTAGATCTTGCTATATCATCTTTTGTAGAGAATGATTCCAATTTATCATAGTCCATTTGCTTGAGGTATAACAAAGATACTTTAATTCATTAAACTTACTTTTCATATTCTATTTGCTGATTGTGATTCTGCAGGCCACATTTGCATTGAAAAGGGGGCATATTTAATGAAGTGTGGAAGGAAAGGGAAGCTTCAGTTATGTCCTTTCAAACTTTCTAAGGTATGTAATAAAATTTAAGAAAAAATCTCCATAGAGTGTTGTGCTTTAACTTTTTCTTTTGATAATGGATTATTTATGTGATCTACCCTCTCTAACACACAACCAGAGTCCAGATATACATGGTTTTTTGGGATATGTGGACAATGGATAGATTTACGCTAATCATTTATCTAGAAATTTACACTGTAGAAGATCAAGCATTTATAGCTAAATATTTCCTTGCCACTAAATTAGAGTTGAAGATTCAGACTTCCATTTTTCAGGCATGTACCTCACTTTTAAATCCATTTATTGCTGACTCTGTATAGACCTTCCATATGAGGGAAAAGAGTGATCACTACCATTTCTTAATCTTTCTACAGACCAAGTAAAGATTCCAAATGTGTATAAATTAGTGGCTCCTTGGAGAATCCCAAGAGTGGCGCTATTGTAACAACAAGAAATTCGTTTATTTCGAGTTCTTAATTAGTGCATTGATAGTATATTGTTTATTCGATACAATACGTCAATAGTGTATGATCAAATTACAGTTAAGCTTGTCATAATATTTTGACTTACCATTTTTTAGAGTGAAGCTAGAGTGCATGTCAAGCTTGCACATCACAATTGTATCATGCAAAGTTTACTTGGGAAATTTTTGTGGATCTATGCAGCAAGATACCTATTGGAATTCAAGAGGCAACAATACTACACAGTGGGAAAGAGGTTTCACAGTTAACCTAGATTTCACATTATGGTTGGAGTCGGTTTGTTGGCAAGATGCTAGATACCCCAACTTTCGTTTTATGATTGAGTGTAAGATTGAATCCTTCGACATATTCCTTGCTCAATTGTCATTAAGTGATGGGTTTTCTCAGAAGTGTTGCACACCTATAAACATTACTAGAGTTGTTCTTGAGTCTTTGGAGGTGGTTAGGTTTTCAAAGCACACATGTATAAGAAGAGGAGAAATAATATGGCTGGCTAATTTGAAGTTTATCTACCTATGAATAGGGTGTTCCCATTCATAAACCTAACAACTCGCTCTACTTCTTTCTAGTGAACAACTTTGGGACTTTCCATGAATCGTGAGACAATTCCATCCCCATAACTATACATTTCTTATTTAAATATATACCCAATAGATTAGAATATGCACAAGGAGAACTCTGTTCTTGTTTCGAAAGAACCTGCAATTGACTTGTACCATGCTATTTAATATTTCTGTATTTATTCGCATCCTTGGTATGTGACATAAAGATGCAATAGGCTACCTTGTATTTTCTATACTAACACTCCTAAAAAATAAAAAAATATGCCCAAATATATCATTTGAAATGATCAATGTAGCTCACGCTTTGTTTTTTCAATTATCAAAGTTGTTACCTATATTGATGAGAAATTCTACAATCGATACCACAGTGGCAATATATGTTATAGTTTTATCTGTGTTTCTCTGAAGGTGTCTCTCCTTCAATAGAGCAACAATACCCTATAGTTTCCATTTAGGGGAGAAGTGTACCCAGTACCAACCTTGGCCTGTGTGTAGATGGGTTGAATGCACATTAGACTCTATCTGTTGTTTTGAAGGTGTTTCTCCTTCAAAATACTTCATCTTAGTAGATACTTTCCGTCTACACCTTTAGTAGATGCATGCAGCCTTGGGATACATGTTGTAGATTATATTTTTCCTATGAGGTTGTAGTGGTGATGAAATAAATGCATCGATTTTAGGCATATTTAGTATGCTTTTATAGTTTGACTTAGATGTTCACTTTTCTTAATTTAGGTGTTTTTCTTAGTTTTGTTTTATCCACATGTTTATCTTTAAGAAAAGTGCACAATAGAGAAGGGTTCTATATTTTGAGTAGGGGACACACTTCTTGGTAGGAGGTACTCTATTCTAGGAAGCTTTTGCCATGCAGGTTAGGTGCTTTATCCAAGAATCCCAAGAGGCACTATTGTAGCAATAATAAATTCGTTTATTTTGAGTTCTTCATTAGTGCATTGATAGTATATTGTTTATTCCATGCAATACCTCAACATCGTATAAAACCATATTTAGTATGCTTTTATAGTTTGACTTAGATGCTCATTTTTCTTAATTAGTTTTGTTTTATGCACAGATTTATCTTTAAGAAAAGTGCACAATAGAGAAGGGTTTTATATTTTAAGTAGGGGACACACTTCTAGGTAGGAGGTACTCTATTCTAGGAAGCTTTTGCCATGTAGGTTAGGTTCTTTATCTGAAAATCCCAAGAGGCGCTATTGTAGCAATAAAAAATTTGTTTATTTTGAGTTCTTCATTAGTGCATTGATAGTGTGTTGTTTATTCCATGCAATACCTCAATATTGTATGATCAAATTACGGTTAAGATTGTCATAATATTTTGACTTACCCTCTTTTAGAGGGAAACTAGAGTGTGCGTCAGGATTGCACGTCACAATTGTATCATGCAGAGTTTACCTGGCACAAGTTTCGTGGATCTAAGTAGCCATATACCTATTGGAATTCAAGAGGGAACAATACTACAAAGTGGGAAAGAGGTTGGAGTTACTTTGTTGGCAAGATGCTGGATACCCCAATTTCCTTTTTATGACTGAGTGCAAGATTGAATACTTCGACATATTCCTCGCTCAATTGTCATCAAGCAATGGGTTTTCTTAGAAGTGCTTCACATCTATAAAATTTACCAGAGTTGTTATTGAGTCTTTGGATGTGGTTATCTTTTCAAAGCACACACGTACATGAAGATGAGAGATAATATGCTCAAATAATTTCAAGTTATCTTCCTGCAAATAGGGTGTTCCCTTCCATAAACCTGACGACTCACTCTACTTCTTTCTAGTGAAAAAATTTGGGGCTTTTCATGAATTGTGAGACAATTTGAACCCCATAACTATTAGTTTCTTACTTAAAGTTATACCCACTATATTAGAACCCGCACAAGGAGAATTTCGTTCCTATTTCAAAATAACTTGCAATCAAATTATATCATGGTATTTAATATTTAATATATTTCTTCACATCCTTCGCTTGTGACATAAACACGCAACAAGTTACCTTGCATTTTCTATACTAACACTCCTAAACATTAATAAAGTATGCCCAAATTTGTCATTTCAAATTATTTATGCATCTCACCTTTTTGTTTTTCAATTATCGAAGTTGTTACCTATATTGATGAGATCATCGACAATTGAGGCCATAGTGACAATATTTGTTAGAGTTTTATCCCTGTTGCACTAAAGGTGTTTTTCCTTTAGCAACACTACAATACATTATAGTTTCCATTCAACGGAGAAGTGTACCCAGTAGTAGCCTTAGTATATGTGCAAATGGGTTGAATTCACAATAGACTTTATGTATTGCTTTGAAGCTGTTTCTCCTTCAATAGTACTTCATCTCAGCAGATCCTTTCAATCTACACCTTCAGTAAATGCATATAGCCTTGGGTTACATGCTATAAATTCTAGTTTTGTTGTGAGGGTATAGCAATGATGAAAAAATCACATCAATTTTAGGCATCTTATTGTTGTTGTATGAAATCATGCTTGTTTAGTGTATCCCAAACTTATATAGAGCCATATTTATTATACTTTTATAGTTTGACTTAGATTCTCACTTTCCTTAATTTAGGTGCTTTTCTTAGTACTATTTTATGCACAGATTTATCTTTAAGAAAAGTGCACAGTAGAGAAGGGTTCTATATTTTTAGCAGGGGACACTCTTTTAGATAGGAGGTACTCTATTCTAGGGAGCTTCTATCATGCATATTAGCTGATTTATCCTAGATAGAGTTCCAAGTCCTTGCCCCCTTGATAAAGTCCCTGCCAGACAAGATACTAGTGGATAGAGTTCCAAGTCCCTAAATTTTCCAAAAACCCACCTGACCCTAGCTATCTAGCCTAAAATCATTTACATTCCAGTCATCTCTTGGTTTTTATTTCATAGAGAGAGCCCTCTTTGGTTTGGTAGGGCTAGCTACCAAATTAAAACCTTGGTTTGTGGTTACCTCCGTCGATCTCTTCATCAGCTTGGGACATTATGGAGGATAACAGAGGGCATGACAACTAGGGAGTGCCAAGGTGTTCTAGTGAATGTAAGGTTCCCAAGTCATGGAAAAATGCAATGCTAGTTGTGAGGTCATGTCTACCAAGGTGCGTTAGGGATGCTAGTGCATGCTAAGATGTGCCAGATACTACAAAGACATGTCAAACAAGCTAAGATGTTCCAAGTGCTAAGGCATGCCAAAATGTATAAAGGTTCCAAGTCCCTGCCTCCTCTTCTTCCATATGATATCCACTTATGAAATTTACTTTGCAATATTTGGCGCATTTGATAGTTATTGGTCATTTACAGGTTATAAATGTCTTCATAGTTTCACTTCTAATTGAGTATTCAACTGAACATATTGGTTACCTCCGTCGATCTCTTCATCAGCTTGGGACATTATGGAGGATAACAGAGGGCATGACAACTAGGGAGTGCCAAGGTGTTCTAGTGAATGTAAGGTTCCCAAGTCATGGAAAAATGCAATGCTAGTTGTGAGGTCATGTCTACCAAGGTGCATTAGGGATGCTAGTGCATGCTAAGATGTGCCAGATACTACGAAGACATGTCAAACAAGCTAAGATGTTCCAAGTGCTAAGGCATGCCAAAATGTATAAAGGTTCCAAGTCCTTGCCTCCTCTTCTTCCATATGATATCCACTTATGAAATTTACTTTGCAATATTTGGCACATTTGATAGTTATTGGTCATTTACAGGTTATAAATGTCTTCATAGTTTCACTTCTAATTGAGTATTCAACTGAACATATTGATTCTCTTATACATAACTATTTTTTTCTCTACCCAATTTTCATAACTTCAATAACCATTAGGTAGGGACCTACATCTTCAATGTTCCTTTGCTTGTTTAGTAAAATATTGTTGGGACTTTAATTTATTGAAAGTTGTAGAATTTACAATTTATGAAGTTTCAAGGTCTAATTTTAAAAAATATAATTCTTTAAAGGGTGCTAGCTCAGTGGAAGAGCACCTTCTTTACAAGTAGGAGGTTGGTGGTTCGAATCCATCGTGCCCTGACATAAATATGGAATGGCAAAGATCAAGTTTTGGTGACAGAGGCTCTTTTGACCATCACCAATGAGCTTTGGTGACATTTTTCGACCCTCACCAAAAATATGAAATTGTGACGGTCAACGAAGGCCACCATATATACACATCAATAGTGATGACCCTTAAATGTCCGTAATCATAAATCGTTGTTGGTGATATGAAATGGTGACGGTCATTGTCCATCATTATAGTCATTATTTGTGATGGACATTGAATGTCACCACAACACCTATACTTTTATCAATGCGCTTTTGGTGACGGTCAATGAACGTCACCATATATATGCACCAATAGTGACGACCATTAAAGATCCATCACAATAATAATTATTGTTCATATGAAATGGTGACAGTCACTATCTGTCATTATAATCAATATTCATGCTGGACCTTGAGTGTCACCATAACACCTATACTTTTGGCGACGCCACCTTTGGTGACGTTCAATTCTTGGTGACTGAGGCTATGTTCTGTTACCATTGCTCGTATGCAATGGTGACGGTTGCTATCCATCATTATAAATCATTATATGTGATGAACTTTGAATGTCACTACAACACCTATACTTTTGGCGATGCCACCTTTGGTGATGTTCAGTTTTTGGTGACAGAAGCTATGGTCCATCACCATTGCTCATATGAAATGGTGACAGTCATTATCCATCATTATAAATCATTATTGGTGACAGAATTTGTATGTCACTACAACACCTATACTTTTGGCGATGCCACCTTTGGTGACGTTAAGTTTTTGGTGACGAATGCTCTTTTGACCGTCACCAATGAGCTTATGGTGACAATTTTCGCCCCTCACCAATGTCCTTTTTTCTTGTAGTATCATTACATTCTTAGTCCTTGAATGAGATATTTACATTTGGAAACATTCTTTGTATGCTCAAACTCTTATCTACAAGTAATAAATTCATATTTCTTTGGGATTCACTAGGATACAACCAACTCCCGCAAAGACCAAAACTTAGTTCTTATATACTTGCATTAGTTTTCCTATATTCTACTATATTATATTCTAGCTAAGTAATTTGAGTGCAATGAAGGATTCTATGTCTAATTCCACAAGTGGAAAATCACCCACAACAAAGTTATTAGGATAAGTATTGAAACAATAATTCACCAAGATAGAATTTGTGAACATCACAAGTTCATTTGGATCATTTATATCCATAATACTATGTTTCATCTATTAATCATGTTCCACTTTAATCTTGTTTTCTTGTCCATTATATGGAAACCAAATATGTGAATAATTAGTGGAATTTTTCCATCAAGCTTCTCAAACCAATCCCTTCTCAACAACAATCCATAAGATTTAGGAATTTCAATCACAATAATGTCATTAGTATGATGTACTTTAGGGTTAGAATATAATTGAATTAAAACATCCATAATTTCTCATAATACTTGAATTCTTGATATGTCAAGTTGTACAATTTGTGCAGTACATTTATAGGGTTCTACATTCAATTTCCTGCACATGAAATTGGGCGTAACATTTTATGAGGAATCAACATTTATTGAACAATTATGCACATTTATTGTATATTTCAAATGTTAATAAGAAAGGTGTGTGTGAGAACTATATTTCTTTCCAATTAATGTAGTATTGACGTTAGATTATTAGTTAAAGACAATTTGGATCACCTCCAGTAAAAAAGTGTTTACAAAGTCATGTGTTCATGTGGGAATTATTACATTAGAGAGACCAAGAGGTCCTTTAAAATTAGGCTAAAAGAACATGGTACTGACATCAAAAATATAAGAACTAAGTCTTTTTCACTTGAAGAACACTCAACCAAGACATGTCACTACATATGCCTAGAAGACGCTAAAATAATTGCTATAGAGAAGCACCAAAACAAAAATGAGGGAATCTCGTGAAATTATAAAGCATTCGCAAAATCTGAATAGAGATGGAGGTATTAAAATTAGTAGACACTGGACTCCTGTTCTTTCTCAAAATCAACCAAAACAAAGCCTTACATAATTTCATCCTCTGCCCTTCATTCCCATCATCCTCTTATTCAGTCTTCCCCTCCTTTATCTCTTCTATTCCTCCCTTCCCTCATCCTTCCATTCCTAGTTTTCCTATCTTTTAATAAAAACTAGCCACACCCTAATTATAATATACTAACGCCTCTTAAAGATTAAATTAATTTATTAATTTTAACTATTAACTCTATTCCTTTATATAGTAATAACTTCCCCC
>APFE031172941.1:45034-59197 GCA_000404065.3 Pinus taeda
AAATGACTTGAACAAAGGGGTGAGCTTTCTTATAGCAGTTTTGTTGGTTTGAGGGGGCCTGATCCAGGTTCAGTGTTAATTAGCCAAAGAAATCCCTACACTACTAGCCCTTTCGGCATCAGCCCATGGAGCGCGGACCGAAGTCTCATCTGAAGCAGTATGGGGGGATGCTAGAACCAAGTTTCCGCACCCTGAGATGGTCATAATGTCATTTTATTCCTTCTATTCCTACCTTTGTGAAGGTCACTTAGCTCTAGGGCTTTGTCGACCTAACCCCTTAGTCCTTCCTTCAATACCTCTCCGAAAGGGTACCACTGACCTTTGCATAGCCCTATCCTTCAGTTTAGATACTTTCGTGCTGCTAAGGCAGTGTATTTCACAGATTGTCCAGTTATCTTAAGAATCTTACTTGTCTTATTAGTTCTCACAGTTAACATTGTGTAAACAGATATTCTTATTGGCGTTCAGTTATCCAACATAATTATACACATTTTCACATCACATAATCATTATAAAGTAAATTCATACATAAAATGATAAGATGCATCAATCAGAACAAAGACATAGAAATTGCTGAATACTTCTCTTTATTGATATATTCAAGTGATTATAGACTCTATCCACCTTGTGCACACAACTGTAGGGGTCCACACACTCAGCTGCAGACTTCCACCCTTGGCCTCTGCATACTCAGTTGTAGAGCCTCTACCTATGATATGACCTAAAACATAGACTTCTTAATTTAGAGCTATGACTCTCTTATCTTGTGTGTGTCTCTAAAACTACTTAGATCTTGGTTCTTTTTATACAATCCCATGGTCTGTGGACCATGGGTAGATCTCTTATAGGTGACTTTACTTTAAAAAACTAAGGGCAGAAAACCCTTTATGAATCATGACACATTCACACTCCACGACCAAAAAATGTATAGTATTTACAAGTTTCTTACAAAATTTGACCAAAACATGGGCTTTTACCCTCAACACTGTCCTTGGGGGATCCCCTTCCCAGCAGGCCCCCAACACAAACATCATGACTCACCCTCGAGTCACTCGATAGGCATGGAGATATTTACGTGAAGCCCTTCCAGCTTAAGTCGTATGACCGCAACCTCAGTCATGGACTATGCGGACGCCTGCTTCCCGTCTTCCACTGTTTGCTTGGTCACTACTCCTATGTGGTTGGCCTGAAGCTTTTGTTACGTCGCTTGCAAATTCACAAGATTGCCTTCGATAGATCCTATCACTGCATAAGCCTCATCTAGCTAGGGCTTCAGTCTTTCCTTCAACACTGCTTCCTTATGCAGTGTTGCATCCACTTGTTCCTTTAGTTTCTTGGCCTCCTGCAGCTTGGCTAGCCTTTGTGTCAATGTGACGGTTCACACCGTGCCCTTAACCTCATCATAGCATTGATATAGCTCACGCACTTCCATCTCTAGCCACTGTACATCGGGGTCCTCCTGCAAGCTGGTCAAGACCTCAAATGACTGTTCAAAAAATTGTGTTCATTCTGCTACTACACTATCCACCACTGCTACTGCTTCTATGACAGCGGTCGCCCGTTGCTTCTTAACTTCTGGTGGAGTTGAGGGTTGGGCTTTCAACTATAACTCTGTAATTTCCAAGTTCAACTCCAACTAAACCCACACCATCTCAGTACAAGTGTCACACACCCCTATGTCTAGCTTACGGATGCATACCTCGACTAGCTCCTCCTCCGAAATGGCCAACTCTGGGACCATTCAGCATGCCTCCTCAATGACTTGCATAATCCACTTGCTCTAATTGGTTTCCTAGGTCTCAACGGCAATGGTAGCATTTCTCTGTAGGGCCATCTGCTCATTATTGATTGTTGTTCACTGATCACCTAGAGGGCACGGTGATCACGGGCCCTCAGTTTTGCAATTACTCCATCCTACAAGAGGTGGAGTGCTTCATGCGGAAGCACTGTTAGGTTCAACCCTACTCCCTTTAGGACGTTGACAGTGGGCCTATCAACGTCATTCTCTTTGGTCAGTGCTCCATCAGACAACACTATCACGCTCAAGGTGTTCGCATGCAGCATATCGGCATCCTCTGAAGTGCCAATAGCTAGGCTAGTAGACACTATGCCAACCTGTGACGTGTGGGTCTACAGCTCCTGCAACCCTATCTGGATAGCCCCCAGGATGATCTGCTGCTGCTGTTCAAATTGTTGTAGGGCCTCTGTGGTGACATCCCTTACTGTGTCACTGATATCATGCAAGTTGCCCTCTGTTAATGTGATCAGGTCTAGTGAGGTCTTGGTTGCCTTTGATTTCTTCCTGGACCCTCCCTTCTCCAGCTTCCTTGGGCACTTGATGCAAGTGGACATCTCTTGAGTGTTTGTACCGTGTTGTTCAGTCTCCTCTTTTGTGTGAGGTGAAGGAAGCCTTGTGCATTTGTCAGATCCCTACTCTGTCCTGCCTGTCTACTTCCTTGTCTATTGCATGGCCTCGTGCTTCGCATGGGCCTTATCTACAACCTCCTTTATCCTCTTTTCAGCTAGCTATGCCATCTTAAGCTTGACCTCCTCCTTCTTCTTTTGCACGATGGATTCGCTGCCGCCCACCACCAAGTTTGTTGTAGTGCACTACTCTGCCGGCCATTGATCAAGCACCGCATCAATGGCATCATCCATTTCCAGATATGGCAAGTCGTACCATTTCTGCATAGGGTCCTTCCATGCCTTGATGGATACTCAATGGAAGTTTGGTTTAAATTTAGCATAGCGCTGTAGGTTGGTGTATACCATTAGAGATAGTCACAGTTTGGGATTGATGGTCATTCGGATGTTCATCTCCATCAAGATCCAAAATATCGTGTTATCCCTGGCTCGTTGCGCATCCTTGGTCACCCACAGTGAATCATACTTCGTTGTTTCAGGGAGGTCTGGCGTGATTGAAGGGAATTTACTGTCATATGGCAGCTCCCATGCTACCAGAACAATTGACAACAAGATCCATGCATAGTGGAACATCTTGCTAAGCTCTTGTGCTTCGTGTCATTTCACCAGGAACTCTCCACGAAGGTAGTTCGACTAGTTGAACTGGACTCCTTTAGCGCACTGCACTGCTAGCGGGACAATAGGTGTCAACACCTCATCAGTGAAACACTTCTTCATCACCTTCCCCATTAAGATCTGTGTGGCTATCTTCATAGCGGGGTCACAGATGCTGGATATAGCGTACTGTGTGGCTTCTTCACCAATTTAAAATTTTCTTTCATCAATTCTGCGAGAGCCTGCTCGACACCTTTTTTGCCAAAGATCATGGTTGGATTCTCTCCTATATACTACAGTCGAATTATCTGGTGAATCAACCTATTTTTGATGGGCATCGACTCCTCCAACCATAGACACCCATCATACACCAAGCACAATAGCTTCTTGATGACCAAAATTGTTATTATGGGTGCGGTTGTAGTGCAACACCTAGAGCGGGTTGAGTAAACCTACCTTTTCTCCTCCCTTGAGCCACCTCCACAGCTCAATTCAGTCATTCCCATATTCATATCAATGATGTGGTGCATTAGCTACTCAGTCGCTAGGTGTGGGAACTTCTAGTGGTCTGCTAAGTCCTAGTCTTCAAGTTTTAGCAGCGGCACTCGTGCCAAGTGCGGGCTGTCGAAAATAATTTCATCTAGCAGTAGAGGTGTTTGCAAGGGATTCTTTCTCCAATCAATGTTCTTTAGTATCTGGGTCCTAGGCTTGCGCGGAGGGACATACTCTACCAACCGAGTAATAGGGTCTGCAACCTGGGCTTCACCTCTACTTCAGTTCCCACATCCTCATCATCCATCGAGATGTCTTCAATGTCTTCCTCCTTTGGTTCTAAGTTTATGGCCTTGCCTTTCTCTAGTGCGATGGGTTTTGGTGGCTTTCTCCTTGGTGATGGGCACATTGGTATGCTAGGATTCTTGCACCTTTTATCCTTCATGGTATCTTTAGTTGGGGTCGACTTTGGTCTCGGCGTTCTCAGTGATTTAGGGACTTTAGCGAGCACCTTGGCAACCTCTAGAGCAGCTACTTTTGCCTCTATTTCAATTTCCTGTGCCGACTCCTCTACTACTTCTTCAGTATTTATAATTTCTGCAGGTGCCAACATAAATATTTTTAACAGTGCTCGTGATGTCTCTGACAAGTTTGCAAATGTGGGAGTCTCTTTGAAAGCTCGAATAATTCTCAGCTCATGGGTGCTTGAGAGCTCAACAACTCAATTCTCAAAATGGCAAGTGTTTTTTGCTGGACAACCACTTGTAATTTATATGGAATTTTGAATTCAAATTCGACCATTCCCCCCAAATTTGATTTATTAATGCCAGCTTGGTGGTAGATTTTTAAGGACCAGAGCCATAAATTTCGTCTTAAATGCCAGTTGCCCGCTCCATTTGGCCTCAGTTCTGCTATCAAATCATGAATAGTGACTTTAACAGTCACTTTTTGACAAACCTGCATGATTTCTCCCTGGGTAGCGTAGCTCCCTCCGCGCTGCCACGGACGCAGTGACACTTCCTTGCTTCGCACCATCCTCCAAGCGCGCAACTCCCCAACCCGAGTAGTGTAGTTTATGGTCCCACACCTCCTTTCAGCTGCTTGGAGCGCTAAGACTATGCTACCTTCATCTAGTCACATGGTTGGGCTACCGGTGTATGGCTTCAAGCGATTGCCATTCACCTTTTTTGGGAAGGGTTCTCCATTTAATTTGACCAGTTGTACTACTCCTCCATCGGTAATTTCCTCAATGACATAGGTTCCTAACCAGTGCGTTCTGAATTTCCCTGGATATTTATCATACTTATTGTCGTATAACAAAACCATGTCATTTACCTTAAATGTGTGTATCTTAATATGTTGATCATGCCATGCATTTTCATGCTACTGTTGGACCTGCTGGTGAAATCTAGCTAGAAATCTTTCTTCCTCAAGCTCATCCAGTTGTGCAAGCCTTTCCTCCAGGGCTCCATGAGCTGTCATACCTTTGAGCACCACTATGCACAGAGTAGGCACAATATATTCCATAGGTATTACCACTTCAACACCATAGACAAGCCTAAAGGGGGTTTCTCCCGTCAACTTCTTGCATGTCGTTTGATAAGCCCATAGTACTGTAGGTATGTGTAGGTCCCAATCACTTCGTTGAGCATTGCAAACCTTGGACAATGCATTTTCAAGAACTTTATTGAATACTTCCACTGTCTCATTAGCCTGCACGTGATAAGGTGTGCTCTTCTGGTGATATACCTAAAATTCCTCTGTTAGTCCGCTAATCGTCTAATTCAGAAAGTGCGTACAGTGATCACTCATCAAGATCTTTGGACAACCAAATCGCATTAGTACATGCTCAAAGAGGAACTTTGCAGCAGTCATGCCTGTGCAATGCTTCACAAGCTAAGCCTCCGCCCAACGAGTCAAATACTTTGTCGTGGTGATAATTTACCTCGCTTTTGTCTTTCCTTGGGGCTAAATGGGTCCCACAAAATCTATCGCCCATTTATTAAATGGTTGCAACATCATCTATGGATTCAAAGGCATCTCATCCTTCCTCTATGGCCTTACATTCCTTTGACACACATTGCATGCCTTGCGATGCCATTTTGAGTCATAATGGAGGGTTGGCCACAACAGCCCTGCACGTAGAATGTTATGTGCAGTTTATCTTCCTGCATAATTTCCTCTCACAGTGCCCCCATGAGTGTCTGCAAGGATGCTGCTTCTTTCAATCTAGGGTACATATCGTCACAATATCTCATCAGACCCCATTTTGTATAGATGCCCAACTATGACAGAGAAATCTGATATGCGCATCACTAGTTCCTTCGTCTGTTTGACAATGTATTATTCCGCGATAGTTCTTGTCGTTAGGAAGTGTATTATATCTTCAAAATGACCATCTGCGATGCACACTGTAAATAGCTCCACATCATGAAATCCTTCCTCCAAATTAGTAGGCTCTTCCCTTGTTTTAATGCGTGACAGATTGTCTAGTGCTACGTTTAGTCATTCAGGCTTCACAATAACTTCAAAATCATACTCCTGGAATAATAAAAGCCACCTGCAGATTCTCCCCTCCAACATAGGCTTATTGACTCAGTACTTCAGCATGGAGTGATCAATATACATCTTAAAATGGCCACCCAATAATTAGTGTCTAAACTTCTGGAGCACGTATACCATAGCTAATCCTTCGCGCTGAATAGTGGAATAGTTCTTCTCTGCCTTGGATAACCTTCTAGCTGCAAATGCGATAGGATGGTCCAAGTCTTCTCCACTAGCCTCTATCAATACTACTCCTAGTGCTATACATGATGTGTCGATATGTACATGAAACTCCTTCCAATCCAGGAAGACTAGAATCAGTGTGGTGACCATCTTTTCTTTCAATACATCCAAGATCTTCTTACAATCCTCTTTCCAACAGAATGTAATGTCCTTCTTCAACAATTTCTACATAGGCGTGGTGATCTAGGCATAACCTTTGATAAACTTTCTGTAATATCCTATGTGTCCTAAGGTAGTGTGCAACTGCTTCACACTCCTTGGTGCTTCCAAGTTTAGTATCACTGTGATCTTCGTAAGATCTACCATAAATCCCTATCTACAAACCACGTGACACAATGGTGTCCCAAAAGGAACACAAAACAAGCACTTCTTTATATTGAGCACAATCTAGTTTCTTCAACAGGTATCCAACATCAGGTGCAAGCTTGCTACATGGTGTTTTATCAGCCCAAACATAGTCCAGTCATCAAAGTATACGTTCAAGAACTTATGAATAAATTCCTTGAACGTAACAACAACTACACGCAAGAAGATCATAGACGCATTTTTCAAACCAAACAGCATTACAATGTACTGAAAACAACCCCACTCAGTCACGAAGGTTGTCTTGCTCCTATCCTCCAGTGTGATTTTGATCTAGTGGTACCTAGAGAACCCATCAGTGAAGGAATATTCTTCCTGGCCACCTATATTGTCCAACACTTCATCAGTGAATGGAGTCAAGAAAGGATCATGTACACAAGTGTAATTCAACTTTCTGAGATCCACGCTTATCATTATTTCATCCTTCTTCTTCTTCTCTTGTACCACCATTGGGCTTACCCAGTCATGTTCTCCCACGGGCTCAATGATGCCGACTGTGAGAATCTTGTCTAGCTCTAAGTGGACCCTCTCCTTATACTTTGGATTGAGACGGTAAGGTCTTTTCTTAACCAGCTTCACGTCAATTTTCAGCGTGATTTTCATAACACATAGGTCTCTGATTATCCCTTTTAAGTCTGTAAACTTGGCAGGGAATAAATACTGGTACTTGCGGAGCAATTCAACGACCTTATCCATCGTCGCATCATCCCATTAGTCTCCAATCTTCAAAAATTTGGGCTCGGCCTCCATACCAATGTTTACTTGTCTTGTTTTCAGTGGTGTGGTTATATCAAGAATCTCAACCTGCGGACCTTCAATCTCATGGTGACCCTATATTTTAGGAATATTAATCTTTCACGGATCCTCATCCTCTTCTTCAACTGTTACATTATAGCATTCCAATGCGTGACTTAGCTGAGTACCCCATGCAGGCTGAACCAGGTCCAAAGGATCCTGCGGTATCCTAAAGGTTGTTGCTTTCAATTCTTGTAGTGCCTCATCGATATAGTTAAACCCATCTACAAAACTGAATGTCATTATGAATCCTTTGCACAAAATATCCCATTCACTTGTACCATGGTGAAGCTTTAATTCTACATACCAATTCATCAGGACAACATCCAGGGTGTAACAGAAAAAGTGCACCCATTCAGGTTGGGGATTCTCTCCATAAGCCTGAGCCCATTTGGCCAAGTGCGCGTGTGGATCATCTTGCCCATCATACTTGTCTATCATTCACATCTTTGGCTTCCCAAAATGAGTTCTCATCATTCTCCTACATTCATTCCAATTATCAAAGCTTCCCTTATGCATACCCCACCACCTTGTGGGCACAGCGCATAGTGCCCAATCTAATGCTTGGTAGCGCTGCTTTTCTGGTACCTCCCTCTCAAATTCATCGAAGAAGATATCTACATCATTCAGGCCATCATAAGTAGGAATATTTCTTACCTATGACGACACACAATGCAACGACCAAGCCATCATGTTGTAGCTCAGTGTAGTCACCTCATGTAGTTGACTCTGCTAGCGCTCTAGTTCTTCATCAGAGTCCAAGGTACAAGAACTCTCGCGATCCCACGTAATTCGTACATCTGTGGTGGGATTCACCCAATCTTTGTCTCGCGTTGTTATATTATAAATAAAGTCCAGATCATCATCACTTTCATAATCGTGGATTGGTTCAGTATAGCACGATCCTTTAGCAGGATCTAGGGGTACTATTACACATAGTGATTTCTTCTCAAATATCATCTTTTGCTTCTTTAGGTTGATTACCTGGTTCATATCAGTAGCCCAATCAATTCCAAGGAGTGCAGGATAGGGGTTGTTGTCATCCACAATTTCTATTACTTCAAATTCTGCTAATGCATTCGCACCTTCAATATCCACAATCACCCCTTGCAGCTACCCCATGGGGATGATCTTATGCTAATTGACCATCCTTAGCTAAATCAGAGACCATTGTAGCGTGGGTCTCCTCATTCATTCCCAGGTCTGCTTTGGTAGGATGTTTCCATCTAACCCTAAGTCCAAAATAACCTGATCCATTTCATATTCTCCTATCTACACAGTCAGTCTCATCTCCCGTCCTGTCCTTGTTTTATGCTTACCTATCTTTTGTACTACGTGCGGCTCAGCAGGAGTGTTTCCGGTCCATCTATTTATGATCTCCTGCAACCCCTTCATAGCCTTTCTATCACGTAGTAGCTTCATGCATGTCTCCAAGAAGGTTGTAAGCATAGAAGGATCCATCCCCTGATCAGACTTATCCTTGCTTCCTAAGGTGGTGGCCTCAGTGAAGCTCTTCTTTTCCTCCATGAATGTTTCACATGCGTTCTCCAAATCGAACTCAGCCTCCTTCATTGGAGCTTTATGAACCCATGTACTGTCTTCTGGTTGTTTCCCTTTGTCATATCCTATTGTGAGCCCAGTTCGGAGCACTATATTCACGTTCAGATCCTCTTCGCGTGGCTCAAACCTCATCATCTATAGTTTCTCAGTTAGCGTAGGTGGTAGCGCCCCTTTGTCATGTATCCTTGCTATCAATGTAGGGAAGTCTTTTGTTTCATAATCAAACATCATGCAATACTTGCATCACAGATGGGATGGGTTAGTGCAATCATGGGCATAGTGTCCTAATCCTCTACAATTGTAGTAGATCAACTATCATCGACCTCTACTAGGTCCTCCTCTACCTCAACCTCGTCCGCGTCCTTGAAATCCTGTCCGCACCATCCCTGTGCTCTAGTCAGGGGGCTGCGTTTCTGCCTAGACCATATAGGCAGGAGTTCTATCCATCATCAATTCATAACTTCTACAATTACACTCATCATGCCCTACCAACCTACAAAATTTATAGAAAAACTACTGCGGTGTTGTACAAACTTTTGCAACAAATGGCAATTGTCTGTGGCATGCTTTCCTACTACCCGACAGATAGCACACCACAATGTAAGCCCCATGCTCGGTCCTACTTGATTTTCCAACCTCAAAGGAATTGTTCCTCCTCTTGCAATATAGTTTGCAAAGACCGGACAATGGTCTTTGTCATGCCCCTAACTCTTTCATTTCAGACACCATACCTCTTTGCCAACCTATGGTCAGACTGTTCTGTCATGCTTCAAACTTTGCATCTCAAGGCAATGATTTTTCAACTATGCATGGATCTAATGAACCCCCTGATTTGGATCTTGCATCGGGGTCTCATGCAGTCTCATTGCAATCGCCAAGGCCTCTGCCTGAGTTGTTATCTTCTGTTGTGATAGTGAAACCCTTAAGTGTGGCAATAGTGAGGCCACAAACCCCTCGCGACGTTGTCCGTCTATTAAGTTCATGTTAGCTTCACGGATTTTACATTTAAACCTTTGGTCTAATTCCCAAGGTGTCTCACTTGGTTGCATCGTGATTTCCTTGAACCCCACAATAGACTGTGCTTTAGATTTAGGCCTAGTGAATTCCCTATTCAGTGCTGTCTGGATGTTTGCCACTCCAACATTCGGTTATCATTATAGTACTTGATGTACTAGGTTGGAACACGATCCTGCAGAGCACTAACCAAGGTCACCTTATTCATGTTATCATCTGTAACACCCTGAGCTTTTGATCCCAAAAATATTTTCCTTGAAATGCATTAAAGATTTACATATTAAGCTTGCATTTAACCATGAAATTACGATTGTGTAAAAGAAGAGGAAGAGAAGAATAGAAAGTCATGCATAAAAGACACATGATTGATATCGGAGTTCATCTAGGAGTGACTATGTCTCTGGGCCCTGCTCAAATTAGTTGGGAGGCCCTATTTTCATTAGATGGCAAAATAATGAAAGTACATCAAAAGTCAAAATGACAACCTTATACCACCTGTTATCAACCCAAGAAACTCTCCTAGGTTGTATCTCGGAGATGCTCGAGAACATTACAAACTCAACTTAATGTTGGAAATGGATGAATCGAAGGAATGATGCTTGTTCAAGCCAGATAACCACTCCTACTTTGCTTGACTCCAGACATGCGTGAACACCCCCAGACTACAAGGCTTTAGACCACCAATTACTCACAGTTTAAGGATTGGGTGAACATGAAGAATACTGACCACACGAGGAGATACATAGGACCCTATGATGGCCGGCTCCAACTAGTAAAGAGGTATGCAAATCTAATTCCCTAATTCACAGACAGGATGACAACTCTCTAGCATTAAGTGAAAAGAAACCTGAATAACAAATTCATTGATACATACAAGATTTTAACATCGAGGTAGGATGATAGGTCCTCTAATGCTAAAAATCAAGAGTTCAAGAAAACTGCATAACAGTCATAGCCTAGAACAGAATAGGAATGGAAAGTGAGCAATTAATAGCAAAAGAAGCTTGTATTAGCTGAAAATGAAGGCAAGATGGTACAAGTTTCAATGCAATTACAATATCCAGAAGTTGAACCTTACATCAAAACAACAACCATCAACCCTGATTACATCTTGTTTCTAGGTATATATAGAGTTTCATTACAAAGATATTTTGCTATTCTAGGCGTGGAGGGGTCATAATTGACCACCAACTGCTTTAATTGTTTGATGGAGTCTCTAGTGCAATCTGCCTACTTCAGTGAGTGAATTTGATCTTCTCGGATGCTCTACTGTCCTTCTCGGGTAGGTGGAGTGTCGTATGGAAGAAGTTCCATAATTGTTAAATGCATTGATCTGCTCGAGGCACGTCCTTTTCCTTCTCGGCCATATTGTTTCCTGAATGCAGTTGTTGAAGATGAAATGCATTGGGTACTGGTAGATGATCACCTTTGTCCTTTGGGAGCATAGAACAATCAAAGGTGGAAAACTGCATGGCAAGTGGACGATCTGGTCAGAGGAGCAAGATTGGCTGTGGCTTAGATGGACGATGGAATAGATGGACGATGGATATGGCTTGGCGAGAGGTATAGGGAAATTTGGAAGCGGAGTGGACACAGGCCGTTGGATCTCGGGAGGGCAGATCCAACGGGCATCGGGCGTCGAAGATGCACAGGGGTTAACGACCGGGGACTATGGTTTTGGCAGTAAGTAGTATTGATCGCACTACTTTTGGTGGGTGAGCGGTAAAGGTACGAAGGCTCGCGATCAAAATCATCGTGCAACGCGTGGTGGATGGGGACGGAGAAAAACCATTTTGATCACAAGTTAACACACGGGCGGTTTGCGGGCGCAGGAGGAGCGGAAACCGTGGGATTGCGCGGTAGATGATCGGATGGTAGGGGTTTAATTGCACATGTTTTCGTCGGATGTGATGGGGAAAGGGCTTGTGAAAGCACGCAGTCATGTGATCACAGTTATATGATGGTTTAAACTCCGCACCCAGGGACCTGAGGGAATATGGGTTCATACAGGGTTTCATAGGTAAAATGAAGATCGCAAAGGTATAAGAGTATAAGCGGAGAGTGAACGGAATGAGAAGGATGACTAATGTGAGCCCCCTTTAAGCACAAACAACACAACCAGACCTGTATTTGATCCTCAAATGTTGAAGTATGTAGCAGAGCTAACATTGGCTCCTTCTAGGGATGAGATCCTCCTTGTGAGGTCTCAAGAACTAGTAGATCAATGCCTTTCCTGTGAAAAACAAATCAGAAAAATTTCCTAGTGTTCCATTGGGCATGGAGTCTAACTGAGCTTGCACTAAAACTCATAAAACAACATATTTACAATTTTAAGCCCAAAGACTGTCATGCGGAAAGAGTTATATTTGCGGACAAATCTAACCTCCCTAGGAGTCTAAGACTCTCTAGTGACAAACAAACCAAACAAGAGCTATCCTTCTCTAAATACACATTATTCTATGAGAAACCAAGTGTTTTCCGATCTTACCTTAGGTCCAACGCTTGTTGTAGCAGTCCAGCCTTGCTGATCCAGATGAACTCCTCCTTCACTTTAAGACCTGCATACACTAACAAGGCAAACGATTACATAACACCTGAATATTTCATAAAATAAAGCATATCTATCATATAGACCAAGGAGTACATGAAATAATTCATTAACAACAAATCATTGAGAAGAATGGACTTATTTGTATTAAGGAAACAAAAATGGAACCATTACAACCTGAGCCTTGGTGTTGTGCAAGCTCCTCCCAGGGTCCAACAAGAGATTTCCTCTACTTTGACAAGCTCACCCACTCCAATATGGCAACAAGGAAGGATAGTGATCTCTCCTCACAAGTCAACAATGGAAGTCCTAATTCCAGCAGCATTTACCCTTTAGAATGTTCAGCTTTCAACCTCCCCTCCTTTGGCCCAAGCCTGTATTTATAGTATTCTAGAGGAGGTTATTTAGTTCCAACATCAATGGGATACTCCCTCTTTTGGATGGGGTAGCTCCTCTCTTGATGGGATAAGTTCCTCTATCATAGGAGTGCATGAACCATCTGGAGGCGCTCAATACACGTCAAACACTCTTCTAGAAGGCTCTAGAAGTGACCACAAGTAACTTTTAAAGATGAAACTCGCGCCTTTTGACCTTTACAGGGGTACGCACCCATCCTTTGGCTTACAGAGCGTACAAGTACGCAGGTACAGTGTGTTTGGAGTGAGTACACGCAGGCAAGGTAGAGAGAACCTGCGTACCCAGAGATAAACATGTTTTCAAGTGACTTTCTCTCTCTTTGAAGTTTTGACATGAAGAGCAGAGGTATGGGGCTTGACAAAGAGGACAATGTGGCTATTGATGAGGCCACATAAACTGCAGATAGTCAAGGTGACAAAATTCAGTGTAACAGATTGCCCCCTAAAGTACGAAGCCTGTAATAGATAATGGTGTTAAGTCATATAAGAAGGGTGAAGTGCTTTATCATTTCGAGGATCATCTTGTGGATAGCCCGGTCGGAACCTGCAATTTTCAACACAAAATACATGTATAATATCATATCATACTGAGGTAGGCATTCCCATACTCAGATTAAAACTTTAACTATTGGACTAACTACTCTGGTACAAGAATGATTTCATAATACATCATAATCATAGACTCGTGCAGACACAGTATGGACGCAGCCATCTGTTTATGATTGGTCTACAACATAACGAATACAAAACTCCTTGCAGCCTGGATGGTGGAAACTAGATCAGGGTCTTCATTTCTGCTCCCCGAATTGGTACGATTCTAAATCCATGTGAATAATGAGTCGATGTCGATCATGGTAGAAACCACTTGATTACCAGTCATAATGTAAACTGTTAACAAGCGTGAGAGAAACCACCAGTAATGTCAATGGTTCTCAAAGTACCCAGCACAATCATGAGATGTGAATGAATGAGTCGATGTCGAACATTTCATGGAATCCTTCGATCGCAAGTCAATGATGAAAACTGACGTCGAAGGCGAGAAACCTGCCATTGATGCATGCAGACTCCAAGGTACTGACGATTCTAAGTCAACTCTCTAGATAATGTGCTGATGTCGATAGAAAGCGACTTGTCGCAGGCAAGCCCACAACACGAAATCATAGTTCAAGT
>APFE031172941.1:64554-86227 GCA_000404065.3 Pinus taeda
CCTCTGCTTTAATGGCAGCCACTTTTCGAGGGTGAATCTGACGCAAACGTTGTCGGACGGGTTTAGCATCCGGGTAGGTTTTGATCTCATGAACAACAATAGAAAGATCAATTCCTGGCATTTCTTCGTATGACCAGGCAAATACGTCACGGAACTCTTGGAATAGGGCCTTATAAGTTGCAATCTCATTTTCTGAACATGAGGCACCTATATGAATGTTCTCAAGAATCCCAGGCTTCACTGAAATGTCAATGGGAATAGTAGGAGAAATATTCCCTAAATTTAGCTCGGAGTCAGGATGTTTCGTTGGACTCTGAGCGTCTTTGACATGTTCGGTGGTAAAGATAGATGAGAAATCATTTTCGAAATGATCAGCTTCAGGTAAGAACGAAGATCTATGATGGAGATCTTCCCATGGTAAATCATCTACGCATAGGATTTCACGAAGGTGTTCGTCAGATGAGACAACTTTAGGAAATGTTATTAAGGCTGAAGGTGATGAAGAAAATGAGTCCTCATGGACCACATTCATTTGGTCGATTTGGGTTCAAAGCGAGTCGGTGAAAGACACTAAGGTCTCATAAGCACGTTCATATGGACTGAAAGGCATAGAAATACCAAACGAGTCGATCTCAGATTCAGAAGGGATAATCCAAGGATCATCGTAAACAATGGTATCTGAGGTGATCATATGAATGGAGGCAAAAGAAGACACTTCGTGGATTGGAGGAAGAGGATAAGTTCCTAGTAAACCAGAATCTTTTACTAAACCTACGCCCACGTCCCTATAAGGGATGGTCATTTTACCGACATGCTGAATACTTTCCAAAGAGGCAGGGTCGGATGCAAAATAAGCCAGCTGGTCGATTGTCACGATCTTGCCATTATGTGGAAATTTTATGACTCTGAAGACCGATGACATGACTGCTGTCATTGCATAAGACCAACTTCGACCCAAAAGAAGGTTGTAGTCTAAAGGGGCATCAACCACCTCCACATCTAGACTAATGGTTTTTCCTTCGACCTCTATAGGTAATTCCTGTAAAATACCGAATGGACGGAACCCACGGCCATCAAAGGCCTTAAGGATGGTGGGGGATTGGTTCAATGAAGGGGAACCAAGTGATCTCCAACATTGAATCGACATAATACACGTCGAAGCGCCCTCATCAATCACAGTCCTATGAACAGGTCTGTTTTTTACTATCACTGGAATCTGGAAAGCCATTTGATGAGGTAATCGTGGTGTACTATTTTATAGATCAAAGACCATTAGGTTCGGATCCTGAAGGTCAACAGCTCCGATAGCCGACAATAGTAATTTCCGTTGTGCTGGACATGATTGTAGCACTTCCAGAGCCGACATTGTCGAGGGACTAACAGCTAAATCCTCAACAATGTTATAATTCTGAGCTGCTCTCGCATGTGGATTGAAAGCAGACTTTCGAGGTATACCCTTGGCGGGTGGCTTGATTACCAAGTCAGGGTTAGGTTTCTCGATCTGTAGTGGATCGGAACCAGGAGCTGAGGTTGATGGATGAGAGTGAGAAGATTCTGCTTCTTTAACATCAACAGGATTCTTACTACCGTAGTCTTGTGACTGAGTCGCAATCCTCACATGAGACATCATCAAAATGGGTGCCTCACCGCTACTTGAGGAAGAACCTATCATTTTAGACTCTTGCTTTGGAAAGGGATCTTTCAAAATAGCAGGAGTCTCGAAACCTTTGACTATTTTCACAACCTTAGCCCGATGTGGGCAATCCCTGGTATAATGATCTTCTTCACATATACGACACGGATATTTGGGCTTGCGCTTTTCGTCATTGGTTTCCGACTTTTCTGATTTCTCCTTAGGAGGTTTATCTGCTTTATTTTTCTTCTTTCCTTTCTTCTTTCCACCAGTTTTTGATTTGACCGTAGATGTCTCTACGGCGTGAATATCGGCAGAAAGTTCGGGAGGAGAAGATTCACCTGTCGGGGAATCAGGTAGGGTGATTATGGGAGAAGAACTCTTGGAAGATTTCTTCTTACTTTTGGCATTCACCGTACCTATCATGCCATCAGCGGCATGTGATCCCGAAGGCGGAGCAGCGATTTGATTGGAACTAGGAAGATCTTGGATCTTCTCGTGTAAAGTACCTGACTGAGTATAAACTAAGTCAAGGTACTGAGCCTGAGCAATTACTTGCTCTTCAGTAACTACACCAGCCTTAGCTACATCTTCAGTAATCTTCGGTAGCAATGATTTGGCAAACCATTCAGCTAAGATTTGGTCCAGAATAAAGACCTTCACTAATCTTCGTCGACGTCTCCACTCATGAATATGATCTGAAATATAGGTCGATGTCGATTGTTTTAGTGAAGTTAATAATTCTGTGTCGTTATCATATCTGACCGGCAACTGAAAGTGAGTTAAGAAAGATGTGGCTAACTAACTAAAGTTGTAAAAAGAGGCCCGTGGCAACTCAATGTACCACTTGGCTGCGAGACCAATGAGCGTACGCTGAAAAAGACGTAACCGGATTGAATCATCCGAGATTGAGTTGGATGCACACCAGAGATGGTAGGTCATCACATGATTGGAAGGGTCCTCTCCAAGTTTACCTTCGAACTTAGGTATATCGCTAGGCAACTTGTTAGGCATTGACGGCCAATATGGATAATAACTGATTGGATCATTTGTAAGACGCGTCAAGTCTGGGATCCCTCTTCTGCCTTTGAAATGAATAAGTGCTATTCACAGTTATGAAAATGAAAAATGAAAAAAATGAAAAGTGAAAAAATTTCAAAAATGAAAAATGAATAACGTGAAAGAAGAGAAAGCCTTCCTGCATAGAGAGGTGATGAAAGTAACTCCGTCGATGTACTGGCCGGGCTCGTGTGACTCTGCCAGGGTATTTTCCAGGTCTGCTAGTAGCATAGCAACACCAGAGACGAAACTAAAACTCTGACGACTATATTGCTTGTGTACCAATATACCCTCGTTCCCAATCAAAACAAATGTATTTTATTGGCTTGGAATGTGTGTGGACCAACCAAGAGCTTGGCAGATGCTACATCTTACAATCAAGCAAGTCTGGAAACCAAGATGAATAAAGAATTGAACAATAATTCTGGAGGTGTTAGACTTGCTTTTCACGAACAAGATCCAATCATAGAGATGGAGTTCTACCAATGTGCATGAGGGATTCACTAGGGAAGCAATACCATACCACGTGCATTCATATTGGCAGAATTATATTGAGGAAAAAATGGCATAGTATATTGGGCATATATTAAGGGGTGTCATGCGGAAAGAGTTATGTTTGCGGACAAACCTAACCTCCCTAGGAGTCTAAGACTCTCTAGTGACAAACAAACCAAACAAGAGCAATCCTTCTCTAAACATAAGTTATTCTATGAGAAACCAAGTGTTTTTTGATCTTACCTTAGGTCCAACGCTTGTTGTAGCAGTCCAGCCTTGCTGATCCAGATGAGCTCCTCCTTCACTTTAAGACCTGCATACACTAACAAAGCAAACGATTACATAACCCCTGAATAATTCATAAAACAAAGCATATTCATCACATAGACCAAGGAGTACATGAAATAATTCATTAACAACAAATCATTGAGAAGAATGGACTTATTTGTATTAAGGAAACAAAAAGGAACCATTACAACCTGAGCCTTGGTGTTGTGCAAGCTCCTCCCAGGGTCCAGCAAGAGATTTCCTCTACTTTGACAAGCTCACCCCCTCCCAATATGGCAACAAGGAAGGATAGTGATCTCTCCTCACAAGTCAACAATGGAAGTCCTAATTCCAGCAGCATTTACCCTTTAGAATGTTCAGCTTTCAACCTCCCCTCCTCTGGCCCAATGCCTGTATTTATAGTATTCTAGAGGAGGTTATTCCGTTCCAACATCAATGGGATACTCCCTCTTTTGGATGGGGTAGCTCCTCTCTTGATGGGATAAGCTCCTCTATCATAGGGATGCATGAACCATCTGGAGGCGCTCAATACACGTCAAACACTCTTCTAGAAGGCTCTAGAAGTGACCACAAGTAACTTTTTAAAGATGAAACTCGCGCCTTTTGACCTTTACAGGGGTATGCACCCATCCTTTGGCTTACAGAGCGTACAAGTACGCAGGTACAGTATGTTTGGAGTGTGTACACGCAGGAAAGGTAGAGAGAACCTGCGTACCCAGAGATAAACATGTTTTTAACTGACTTTCTCTCTTTTTGAAGTTTGACATGAAGAGTAGAGGTATGAGGCTTGACAATGAGGATAATATGACTATTGATGGAGCCATATTCATTGCAGATAGTCATGGTGACAAATTTCAGTGTAATAAGGGGTAAAGGATTTTTATATTAGAAGGTATAAAAAATGGAGCTCAAAATTAACAAAAAAATATAAAGTGGTATAAAATATGTTAATGAAAAAAGGATACCTACAATATCTAGTGAAAGAATGGGTTTTTAAATTGGGAAGGTGTATTGGGTTTGTATTGGTAAGGGGTTAAATAATGTGAATTTTAGAGGCATTTCCCAATATGTAGTCAAATTAGAGGTATTGTTTAGTATGCCATGAACGCACATGATATGTCAGAGGTTCATTTAGTGACACCCCCATGCCAGTGTGTCACCAAGTGTATGCCATGAATGCACACGATATGTCAGAGGTTCATTTAGTGACACCCCCATGCCAGTGTGTCACCAAGTGTTGTAGCAGTTTCGTTTTTCTTAAAAAATTATATATTATGGAGCAATGGAATACATAAAATATTGCAGAAGTACAAGCACAGAAAATGCATAAAACAAGAGAGACACAGATATACATGGTTCACCTAGTTTGGGCTACGTCCACGGAGAAACAACCAATCCTTATTTTATTATATTATCTATCAAACTGAAGAGATACAACCTACAGCAGATCCGATGTAACACCCTCTTCGCTCTCAATCTCCTCTCTCTTCCTCACTCAGAATACAGATATACATAGACGCAATACAATTCCCTCATATATAGTGAGGGGTTTATTTCTAGGGCAAAAAACCCTAAACTAAACATAACTTCTACCATCATATAATCTACCTAATGAATGGCCCAGATTGACTAGAAATAAGTAGACTTTTAGTATTGGAATGAAATGTAGAGTTCTTTGCAAGATGTATGGCACTCTCGCTGTCACTGTATAACATGCCGAACTCCTACTTCTTACCTAATTCATCTAGAAACCTTTGTAACCAAATCATTTGTTTATTAGCCTCTATAGCAGCAACATACTCTACTTATATTGTTGAAAGTGCAACAACACTTTAAGTTTTTTAAACCCAACTGACAGTTTTTCCACCTATAGTAAATACATATCCTGTAGTGCTCCTCCTGTTATCTTTGTCACCTACCATATCTGCATCAAAATATCCCTGTAGAGCAATGTTTGAAACACAAAAGCATAATTCTTGATTTGTGCTTATACCTAAGAATCCACTTCACCTCCATCCAATGTTCTTTTCCTAGATTGTTCATGTACCTACTTACAACTCCCACAGCATGTGCAATATGAGGCCTTGTGCAGACCATTGCATACATTAAGCTTCCAACTGTTGATGCATATGGAACTTTAGACATATGAGCCATTTCTTCCTTAATCTTGGGACACACTTCCTTTCTTCATTTTAAATGGCTAGCCAAAGGTATACCAACTGGTTTTGCATTCTGCATAGTAAACCTTTTCAACACCTTTTCTATGTACTCACTTTGAGACAATGTTCATTTGTGATTCTTCCTGTCTCTAGTTATTCTCATACCAAGTATTTGTTTTGCAGCACCCAAATCCTTCATTGAAAATGAGTTTGCCAATTTCCTTTTGAGTACATTTATTTCCTCCATGTTAGAACCTACAACAACCTTGTCATCTACATACAATAAAAATATAATATAGCTGCCATCATTTTGCCTTTTGAGATAAACACAATGATCAGAGTGACACCTAGTATAACCTTGTTCAGACATAAACCTATCAAATTTTAGATACCACTGCCTTGGAGCCTGTTTTAAGCCATACAAGCTCTTCTTCAACCTGCACACTAGTTTCTCCTTCCCTTTTACCTCATATCCTTGTGGTTGTTGCATATATATATCTTCCTTCAAAACCCCATGGAGAAAGGCTCTCTTTACATCTAACTGCTCAAAATGTAAATCTTCAACTGCTAGTAGACTTAGAATAGTTTCGATTGAAGTCATTTTCACAACAGGAGAAAATATTTCATCAAAATCAATACCTTTATTATGTGAAAACCCCTTCACCATAAGTCTAGCTTTGTACCTTTTTCTACCTCCATCTTCTTCCTTCAACTTGTAAACCCATTTATTCTATAATGTTGTTTTACCTACAGGCAACCTAACTAAGTCCCAAGTTTGGTTATGTGCTAAGGAGTTCATCTCTTCTTTCATGGCTTGCTCCCACTTCTTCCTGGTTTCTACTGCATTGCTTCTTCATAACATTCTGGTTCACCAGAATCAGTCAACGATACATAATATAATGAAGGAGAGTATTGTTCAGGGGGTCTACTTATCCTGGTAGATCTTCTAACACCACTTTCAGGTGTTTCAAGTGCTTGTTGTTGTTGTGGTTGTTGTTCTGGCTATTGGTCATTATGATTTTCAGTCACCATCACTTTTCCTGTGATATCGTCAAGCACTGTGTATTCTCTGTTTTCTTTTTCCAGTTTCTTTTCCCACAACTGATTCTTATACAAGACCTTATCATTGAATATTACATCTCTGCTCCTAATGATTTTGTGATTTTCATAATCATATAAGTGATAACCAAAATCATTAACACCATATCCAATAAACGTACATTTCTTTGATTTTGCCTCAAGCTTTGTTCTATTTTCTTTATTAATGTGGAGAAAGGCTTCACAACCAAAAGTATTTAAAAATGAGTAGTTTACCTTTTTACCTATCCATGCCTCCTGTTTGGTCAATTTAGTGTGTCCTAAATTGCTACATTAGTTATCAATCTTGGATTCGTAAGCTGACGAAGTGTGGCGCACTATATGTGTAAGATAACCTATCTCTTACTTTTGTCCTTTTTTATTTTTATGTTGTTTTTGGGGGTTTTTATCTTTGTTTATGGAATTCCTATTTCTAAGTTTCTAGAAGGCAAGTATGTCTATAGGTTTTAAGGCAATTATGTCCTTTATAAGGGTTCCCAAAACTTAACGCTTCAGAAGGTCTTAGAACATACTAGTGAAAAATAATACTTGAATCAAGAATGAAAAGATGTTTCTATTTAAAACAAGTAATTAATGAAATACTGGTTATGAAACTATCATCTCTACTGCTGTCTAAATACAGAAAATTGATTTAAGCTACTGCACTCAAGGAAATCAAAGATTGAAAATAAAGTAAAACTAAAATCAAATTACATGATTCATAGTCTGATTTCTCGTAAGTTAGTCTAGTTATGGCTTTCGGAGACAATCGTCAATGACATGAGAAATCCAATATCTAATTGCAAAAAAGTAAACTAAAATCAAATTACAACATTTATATTTTGATCCCTCGCTAGTTAGTCTAGCTATGGCTTTCGGAGGTAACCATCAATTAAATGAGCAATCCAATATCTAATTGCATAAAAGTAAACTAAAATCAAATCACACCATTCATATTTCAATCCCTCACCAGTTAGTCTAGTTATGGCTTTCGGAGGTAACTGTTAATGAAATGCGAAATCCAATATCTAATTGCAAAAAAGTAAACTAAAATCAAATCACAACGTTCATATTTTGATCCCTCGCAAGTTAGTCTAGCTATGGCTTTCGGAGGTAACCGTCAATGAAATAAGCAAGTTGATTTCTAACTAACTTAACAAAGCAAATGAGTAAAATTGAAATCAACAAAACAGAACTTAAAAGAAACTAATGAAAAGCAAAGTCAGCAGAGGATCAATTCCATATCACTAGTTATTGTGAAAACTTTATACAAATGCTCGGGCTGCCTAGTCTATCCTGAAACATGCACACACTGATCAGCGTTATACAAAGCTTGTAAGGTCATGGACAAAATTGAAATGTTAGAAATATATATACAAGTGAATAGCTATAAAACATGTTCAGTAAAAATAAAGAAATGATACATAAAGACTATACAACAACAATGGAAATGAAACCTCATTGTGCAGGGGCCCTCTGCACAACCTCGGCCAACAGGATATCAATCCAAAATTACGTTCACGCAAGCATGTAGAATGGAGTCTTCTTATATATATCTCAAAACACAGTTACAACAATAAAACTAGTGTCACGGCACTGTGAGTTCTTAACAACAAAATCATATTCAAAAAACTAATTACTATGCGTATAAGAATGTGTTATTTATAACAAAGGTTACATAACTGTTTTCCTGTAAAACTACGTGAATAGAGGACACGTGAAAGACAATGTCCATGGATTTAGCATCATGGTCACTGAGATTATGCAATCTATTGAAAGTGGTTGTTGGATTCATATCGTGGTCAGTCTACAGGTGTCAGCGTGCCTCCAGAGATATAGAAACAGCCACGAAAATATTCACGTGTTTGAAAATGGAGTCCTGTTGCCTTAGGACTCTCCTGTTTGACCACCACTTGACTACCATTGACCACAACCTTCTTTGATGAATCCAGTTGGACCAATGGGACCTGATCCATGTCCAGGTCATTTCCAACTTGCCCATGTGACTTGCTTTGCCTTGTGACACCTGCAACCTGTAGTTTAAGAAAAACGGTTGCGGAAGGTTGAACCAGCTGTGGAAAGTGGTTGCATTCCGCAATTCATAAGCAAAAATATAATTCAAACAACAAACACAAGGGCATAGTTAAAAAACTCCTTTAAATGCTCTTTTATGACTAATATGCAATGATGTTGATAGCTTAGGAGGTCCAGCTGAATGGAAAGAAGCTAGAAAAATGTGTAGGAAAGATGCAAGTTCAAGGCTCAACATACCCCCAATGTGAAGGTGTTGCATGTCCCCATGAAACCAAAATTTTGACTATCCCCCCTTCAAATCATATGCTCTGAGACTTCTTCCCATACATCCAACCCTCTTCTTCTCTTTCTTGGTGCTGCTAACATCCTGGGCTTCCTAATCAAGCATCTGAATTTGAGATTGATTAGTGCTCTACTTATCCTCCTGCACTTTTTCTTCAATTTCCTGTTCTTTTTCTGCCATATCTCAAGATGTAGAATGGTGTTGTCATGAATGATCTTATCTAGTATGCTTTGTTCCTTTAATGCTTCATTTTCATGTCTAATGTGTCTATTTAGGACCTCTAGTTCAAAAATTTCTTATTTCAATGATTGGATTTGAGTGTCCTATGTTGTATGAGGCTGGATGGATGAAGTGCTTGGAACTGTGGCTATCTTTTCTAAGGATTATATATAATCATACATCTCTTGTTAATTCAAGTCTATCTCGGGCAAAGTTTTCCTTGGGCTGACCCCAAAGTATTGTTGAGGAGGACTGATTTCAAAGTCTGGCCGAGAAGGACTTATGTCAACATCTGTAGTACTGGTTTCAATGTTTGGCTGAGAATGAGGTGGACTATGGTCAGATGGAGGTTGTTTTGGCGTTCCCCCTCCTAAGTCAATAAAATGGGGCCCTTTTGTTTGTGCTTTCCTCCACTTTCCTCTAAGCCTGGTGCTTCTCCTTAAATGTTTTGGACTAGTTCCCTCTTCCTCCATACTTTGTTTTTCTTTTTCTTTCTTCCTAGCTGCAATTGATTGTCATTGAAGGTGAGTTAGCCTTTTAGAAAGTGTTTGGTGGTCCTCTTCTAAGGAAGGTTCTGGTGATTGGTAGACATCCTCTATGTTTCTTTGCCCTTTCAATTTTCTTTGCTTTTTATCCTTGGTTCTTTCCTCCCTTTTTTCAGGCAGCTTATGTTCTTGATTAATTTCTTTCGGAGTGTCTTGAATTCTCACATTAGTTTCCTTTTTCCTACTCTTCCTTGTTGTACTGCTCTCAGGAATTTCAGGTGGATCTTGAAAATAGTTTGTCACCAAAAATCGTTCCCAGGTATTCCTCTTTTTCTTCAATTGGTATTCAATTAAAATTTTCACAAGCCCGTGATGATACAAGTGGGGTTCTATGTCCTCTATATTCTTTGGACAGTTGTGCACATCTTTTTCAAGCTCAATAATAAAAGGTAAGACAGATTTAGGGTCTGATTCTCTAAAAGGTTCATTAACGGTCGGGTATGATACATAAACATTGCTCAGAAATGACCTTCACACGTAATGAACTTTTGAATAATCAACAATAAACTAGCCCACTTCTCTTCTAAAGCATGGGCAGGAATTCATCATTTGAATATAGTTACATCCATACCTGGATTTCGTAGGATAACCCTCCAATCCTTCTCGTCAAAGCTCTTGTTCTTGAACCAGCGTTCTCCCTCTTGAGGGAGTTCTGTAGCGGCTGCAATGGATGCCTCAGTGACTGTAAACTTTAGGTACCCAATTTCCACCTCTAGGCCATTAAAAGACCTCGCAAAATACTTTGTAATATTCTTATTGTAGCCCTTGAATTTTTGAATAAACCATAGCCATCGTGCCTTTTCAATATGTTCTTTACTGGCGGGTACCCCTCCATAAACTTGGGCTCTTTCGGTTTTGCCCTCAACAACAGACCCATTCTTTCCTTTTCTTCCTAAAATTCGTTTGCGTGAGAAGGGTTTAGCAGAGGTGAGACAACTGGATTAGCGGAAGTGAACAAGGTTTATGGAGAAAACCAGTGACTGTAAGTGGAAAACAGAGGACGGCAGCAGAAGTGAATTCACGGAATGGAGTGGAGGCTTATGTGAATAAGGTGGGAATGTAGCTATGGCTTCAATAAAATAGTAGGGGAGTGAAGTGAACCCGAAAGAATTTTTAAACTGGACGGTTGCGAAGCAGATGTAAACATGTTTATGAAATGGCTACGTAATTTATGCAGTGGAGAAGAGCCGTAATCAAATTGGCCATGTCCCATAATTACAGGTGGAGTGTAAAAATGCAGCCAAACATGAGTTAAATCCGAGGATTAATCATGAGGCTGTTGGAAAAATAAATGCATGGTTCGTGGAGGAACCTTAGGTCATGGAATGGTTATGGAGGCTATCAAGCCAATCATTGTATATAGTGGAGCTTATGGTCTAATAAGTATGCAAAAATGTGCTTTGAATGCCATTTGAAATAAATTTCTACTCATACCTTGGAATTTTTGCCACTTGTTGTCCATTAACCTTTGATCAGCTGCCCCTTGTTGATGCCTTTAGGTGCCCCATGTCTTCATAATATGTCCTCGGTCATACCTGCATTTGATTTTATTATTTTTTCCTCTTATCTAACTGCCAATGTTGAATGATAGGGTGCTAGCTGTGAAAACACAACTAGGCACGAAATCCATTTGCAGCTGTAGAAACTGGATTCAGCTGCGGAAACTAACTCAACGATCATATGACTGAATGAGATGGATGAATGATGACTAAATGAATGAAAATGGTCATAAAAACTTTTATTGGTGGAATGAAATGAAATGAATGAAATGGAGTGGAATGAAATGAAGTGGAGTGGAATGAAAATGAAGTGGAGTTGGATGAAAATGAGAAAGAGAGAGAGATTTTTTTTTTTTGGAAAATATAGGGCATCGGGAGCTCCTGATTTTTGCCCTGTATTTTATGTATAAGACTACCAAATAGCGATTGGTTTTCAAGCTTATACAATTTTATTTTATTTTTAGAATAGAAAAGAACAAAGGCTAGGCTGGTGGAGAAGAAGGGTTCTTCTTCACCAGCCTTATTGCAGAACTATCTTGAAAGATTTTGACAAATTCCTCTTTTGAGAGTGGCTTATGATAGATCTTTAATCTGTGGCCATTCACAATAAGAGGAGTTTGATGTTCATCAATGGTTTTGATTCTTACTGCTCGATTGCTAAAGACTTTGTCAATCTCATATGGCCCAAGCCAATGAGTCTGAAATTTCCTTTTAAGGTCTTAAAACTTGGAATCAAATAGCAATGCCCAGTCTCCTTCTAGAAACTTTTTCTCTTTGATGTATTTGTCATTCCACTTAGCTCTTTGATATTGAACTAGATCAGTTCTTAGGATTTCTTCTTATTTGATCTCATCTAGTGCATTCAACTACTCCATTATGTGCTTTTGGGTTTCTGGTAGATCCATTCCCAACTGAACTACCATCTTGAAAGTTTTGACTTGGAACTCAATGGGGAGCAGGACTTCTTTCCCATAAACAAGTTCATAGGGAGAACGTCCTGTTGTATTTCTCCATGTAGTTCTGTAGGCCCACAAGGCTTCAGGAAGCCTTTCTGCCCAATCTCTTCTATGTAGATGAACAATTTTGGTGATGATGCTTTCAAGAACTTTGTTTGTAGACTCCACTTGACCATTTTCTTGTGGATGGTAAGTAGTAGATCTTCTGTGGTTGATTTTGTATTCTTCCATCAGCTTCTCCACCAGGTTGGATGTGAATTGACTTCCCTGATCTGTCACAATTTCTCTTGGAACACCAAAGCGAGTAAAAATATCCTCATAAAGAAAACTAATAACTGAATTTTCAGTAGCAGAAAATAATGCTTTGGCTTCTACCCATTTAGTGACATAATCAGTACATACCGATATATACTTCTTTTGTTTAGATGGTGGATTAATAGGTCCAATGAAATCTAAATCCCATTTTTCAAAGGGTTCGATGAGTACCTGTGGTTGCAATGGAATTTCATTTGAAAGGGTAGGTTTCCCTACTCTTTGGTAGCTGTCACACCTTTTGACATATTTTTTTGCATCTTTGAAGAGGTAAGGCCAATGATATCCTAAAGAGAGGATTTTATAGGCTATCCTTTTTTCAGCAAAGTGTCCGTCGCATGGTTCATCATGACATGCCTTGAGGATATCAGGCATTTCATTTTCCTTTTGATCACAAGATCTGGCCCTGTTTTAAACAATTTGTTAGAAATCCATGAATTTTTTGAACTCTCCTGAATAATCTTTCTTCTTTCACTAGGAAATAGATGTGGAGGTAGTTTCCATGTAACCAAATAGTTAGCAACATCTGCATGCCAAGGGGTCTTAGTAGTTACTGCAAATAAATATTCATTAGGAAACTTATCCTCTACAGGAGAATCTTCTTTAGACAAGAAATTAGCTACTGTATTTTGTTTCCCTGGTCTATCCAACATAGTAATATTGAATTCCTGTAAAAGTAGGAGCCACCTTGTAACTCTGCCATTAGTAACATGTTTGTTCATTAGATATCTAATCGCAGAATGATCAATATGAATAGAAGTTTCATAGCCTATTATATAATGTCTGAACTTATTGATTGCATGAACAACAGCTAAGAACTCTTTTTTAGTTACAATATAGTTCAACTCAGTGGGAGTCAAATTTTTACTGGTATAGTAAATGGCATAAGGGAGTAAATCTTTTTGAGCCAACACAGCTCCTAGAGCTGTATCTGAAGCATCTGTAGAAATATGGAAAGGGAGTTTCCGATTTGGTCCACTCAAGATAGGCGCTTCAGATATTCTTGTTTTCAAAGTTTAAAATGGTGATTGACAATCAGGATCCCATTTGAATTCACAGTCTTTTGTAAGAAGTTTGAAGAGTGGAGATGCTATTTTAGTGAAGTTTTTTATAAATCTTCTATAGTATCTAGTAAGTCCTAGAAAACTTCTAACATCTCTTTGACAATTTGGAATAGGCAATTTGGAGATGACTTCAACTTTTGATCTATCAACTTTAATCCCATTCCCTGAAATGTGATGTCCCAAAACAATATCTTCAGTAAACATCATAAAGAATTTTTCATGGCTTAATGAAAGGTTTGTTTCTTTACATCTTACAAGGACTTTTCCGAATTTGCTAATGCTTCTTCAAACGAGTCACCATAAACTGTAAAGTCATCCATATAAACCTCTACACAATCATGGATTAGATCAGAAAAAATTCCTAGTACTGCTCTTTGGAATGTTACGGGTGCATTACATAATCCAAAAGGAAGCACTCGATAGGAAAAATTTCCCCATGGACAGGTAAATGTGGTCTTATCTTGATCCTCAGGTGCTACCTGAATTTCATTATAACCACTAAAACCATCGAGAAATGAAAAGTACTTTTTGCCTGCTAATGTATCTAATACCTGATCAATAAAAGGCAAAGCAAAGTGATCTTTCAAAGTTGCTTTATTCAATTCCCTGTAATCAATGCATACCCTCCATCTACCATTCTTTTTAGGTACTATAACCAAAGGAGAAACCCATCGGCTATATGAAATTGGATAAATGAAGTTTACATTGAGTAGTTTTTGGAGCTCTTCTTTCACTATCTCCCTAAGATTTGGATTCATCCTTCTTTGAGGTTGTCTGATTGGTCTACTATTTTCCTCAATATAGATATGATGGATGCAAGTCTTAGGATCAATACCTTTCATATCAGTATACTCCCATGCAAACACAGTAGAATGTTTTTGCAAGATTTTGGTTAGTTCTTCCTGTTGTGACTTTTCCAAATTTTTGTTGATATTCAATGTTTTACCTGGAAAAATCGCAATGGTAGAACTACCGAACTCTTCAATAGAGTAAAGAGACATTTGCCTTGATGATAAATATTCAATGTTAGAATCTAACTGAAATTGTGTGCAGCCATATTCCAAATATGTCTCAAAATTTCCTAATGTGTTCAAAATTTGAATATCTTCACTGATTTCAGAAATGGTAAAGACAGGTTGTATAGTGTCCTCATCATCGACCCATTCATTGTCTCCTACTTCTGTAATTGCTTTTGCTGAAGGATACAAATTGAATTTCTTTGTCGAATTACCATCAGAAATGTACATATCCCCAGATCTACAACTAATGAAAGCATCAACTGTGGCTAGCCAAGGTCTTCCTAAGATAAGTGGGTGCCCTCCTGGATTACTCTTGGGAGTCAAAATCATGAAATCTACTGGATATTCCCAAGAATCTAAGGAGACTGAAATATCTTCTAATACACCGTTTGGTTTGATTATTGATCTATATGCAAGCTTCATTAAAGTAGGTGTAAAAAGAAGATTAGGAAGTTTAAGTTGTTCCATAGTCTGTTTACTCATAATGTTGATAGCAACCCCTAAGTCAATCAAAGTATTTGGAATTTCTATCCCATTTATATGTGTTTTGACAATTGTACTACCTGGATCTACATACTTCTGCATGGTAATTTTTCCCATCATGATATCTGCAAATTTTCCTACCAGGTGGATTCTTCTTGTATCTCTTGGTTTCCTTCTTGGTCTTTTGAGACTCAACTCCTTTATTGTTTTTTCTAGAATAAGAATCTCTCTAATGGCTTATAGCAAGGGCATCTTGATATAGACATTGTTTAATTCATCTAGAAAATCATAGTTAGGAGAAAATATTTGTTTTCCCACCCCTTTATCAATTTGTAATCTTTCATGGAAAGGAGCTGTGGATGAAGATGCAGGTGGCTCAACTATAGGAGTTGTGGGGGTTGACTTTTATTTTTCTTTTTGAGTGTTTGAGTTTTGAAGAGATGCTTCCTCAAAACCCTTATTGACTTTAAGAGAGTCCTCCTTAGAGGTATCTTGCTCTTGGACATCTATAGAAGGTTTTTCTAAAACTCTACTAGACCTGAGTTGTACATCATTGAGAGGAACAATCATATAGGTACGAAATTGTTGTCCTTCTATCATGTAAGTATTATGAGGATTTTTATTGTTAGGATTTGGCAATGGCTGAGCAGGTAGTTGATTTGTCTTTTGTTGAAATGGAAGCACGAGTTGGGGATTTGGATTTTGTTGAGAAGGCTGTTGTGGTGGAAATGGTAATGAAAGTTGTGGATTTTGATTTGGAAGTTGTGGAGTTTGTTGATTTTGAAAAGATGGAGGATATTGATAAAATTGAGCAAATATTCCATAAGGATTTTGCATCCCTTGTGCCCATGTTTGATATGGATTTTGAGGTTGGGGCCAAGGTTGTTGCCAAGAATTCCAATTTGGCGGGGGTTGAAAATTCATAGGGTTGTTAAATCCTTGATTTTGATGCCCCTGCCAAGGTCTTGTTGAAACAAAACAGAGAGATTCTACTGAATTTGGATCTTATTGAAAGATAGCTTTGAGCCCAGGAATTGAAGGACAATCCTTGGTCTCATGATTCTCTGAGCAAATCATACATGTTTCTACAACTTTTGCATCCAAGGGGCATTCCCTTAGAGCATGTTTCTTCCTACATTTCGGACAAAATATGGCTAGAGCATCAATTTCTGCTTTCTTCTTGTTTTGAATTTTAAGGGTGTCTAGTTGTTCACTAAGGCTCCCTAGGATATGAGTTTTGAATTCATCAAGCATATTGCCAATCTCTGCCCTACTTATTGATCCAGTTGCAGATTTGTTTGCTCTGATAAGAGAAGGATCTCTAGGCCCTTTTCCTATTTTAGATTTTCCACTCGAGAGATGGACACATAGTTCTGTTATGTCACGAAGTGGAAGTTGAGAAATGTCTCCCTTCCCCATCATGTTTAAAATATCTATCCATTCATCTATAATGGATTTCAATAAAAGGGCTTTCAAAGTTTCCTCATCTAAGTTACTCATTTTTTCTCTCTTTAAATTGGATTGAAATCTTTCAAGTAAATCCTCCAAGTTTTCATCTTCTTTTTGCATCATTTTAAATACCTCATCGTTGTGATTGGTGGGCATACAATAATACATGTATCTATCCAAAAATGTTTGTTTCATATCATTCCAAGTCCTAATAGATTGGGTGACTAATCCCATGAACCATTTCAAAGTGGCTCCCTTTAATGTTGAAGGAAACAGTTTGATTTTTTTAGAGTCTTCCATATAGTCATAGGTTCGGCACACGACTTCAAACTCAAACAGAAATGTTTCATGATCCTCACTTCGCAATCCATAAAAGTTGGGGAGGACATATGGTGAGATGTTTTTCTTCGTTGTATGAGTTTCCTCATCAACTATATGGAATCCAAACGAGTTATCTCCTTCCCTATTTCTTCCATTATTTCCTCCACCTCCACCATTGTTGCCTCCATTATTTACTCCTCCTCTACCTCTACCCCCAAATCCATTTACTACATCCTCCATCATGATAGTTTCCTCAGAGTCTTCTGGTTCTTCTATCATGGGTGGATGAGAGAGAGTTTCTTCCTTTTCTTCTTTAGGTGATTCTACTTATTTGATTACAATATGCTCTCCTGTAGAAGTGAAGAAAGGGTCTTCTCCTAGATGAGATTTGGTAGATAGTGTAGGAGAATCCTCTAATTCACCTGCTATTCCTTGAATTCCAAGAATCTTAAGGCTAGGAGTAGATGGTGGTGAATCTTGTCTATGCCTTGAAGAAGCTGGAGTTGTGAAAACTGAACTCTTGGCTCTAGCTATAAACCTTCCCCTAGAATCTCCTGCTATATGCATGTCATTTCTTTTATTTTTATTTTTCTCCTTAAGTTGGGCTAATAATTCTCTTTCTGATCTTCCAGATCACACTAGGTGCAAGAATAGAGCATACTCAAGAAATTAGTGAACCAATAACTCTCTTTTCTGATCCTCCATATCACACTAGGTGCAAGAGGAGAGCATACTTCAAGAAGTTATCAATTTTTCCCTTCTTTTTATTTGTTATATATACTTTTTTTTAAGAAATTGGCTACCTAGTTACATTTCCCCGGCAATGACCCCAAAATGTTTGGGCAATTTAGTGTGTCCTAAATTGCTAGATTAATTATCAATCTGGGATTCATAAGCTGGCGAAGTGTGGCGCACTATATGTGCAAGATAACCTATCTCTTACTTTTGTCATTTTTTATTTTTACGTTGTTTTTGGTGGTTTTTATCTTTGTTTATGGAATTCCTATTCCTAAGTTTCTAGAAGGCAAGTATGGTTATAGGTTTTAAGGCAATTATGTCCTTTATAAGGGTTCCCAAAACTTAACACTTCAGAAGGTCTTAGAACATACTAGTGAAAAAAAATACTTGAATCAAGAATGAAAAGATGCTGCTATTTGAAACAAGTAATTAATGAACTACTGATTATGAAACTATAATCTCTGCTGCTGTCAAAATACAGAAAATTGATTTAAGCTACTACACTCAAGGAAATCAAATATTGCAAAGAAAGTAAAACTAAAATCAAATTACATCATTCATAGTATGATTTCTCGTCTGTTAGTCTAACTATGGCATTCAGAGACAATCATCAATGACATAAGCAATCCAATATCTAATTGCAGAAAAGTAAACTAAAATCAAATCACAACATTCATATTTCGATCCCTCGCCAGTTAGTCTAGCTATGGCTTTTGGAGGTAATCGCCAATGAAATAAGCAATCCAATATCTAATTGCATAAAAGTAAACTAAAATCAAATCACAACATTCATATTTCAATCCCTCGCCACTTAGTCTAGCTATGGCTTTCGGAGGTAACTGTTAATGAAATGAGCAATCCAATATCTAATTGCAAAAAAGTAAACTAAAATCAAATCACAATGTTCATATTTCGATCCCTCGTCAGTTAGTCTAGCTATGGCTTTCGGAGGTAACCGTCAATAAAATGAGGAAGTTGATTTCTAACTAACTTAGCAAAGAAAATGAACAAAATTGAAATCAACAAAACAGAACTTAAAAGAAACTAATGAAAAGCAAAGTCAGCAGAGGATCAATTCCATATCACTAGTTATTATGAAAATTTTATACAATTTCCCAGGCTGCCTACTCTATCCTGAAACGTGCACACATTGATCAACATTATACAAAGCTTGTAAGGTCATGGACAAAAGTGAAATGTTAGAAATATATATACAAGTGAATAGCTATAAAACATGTGCAGTAAAAATAAAGAAATGATACATAAAGACTATACAGCAACAATGGAAACGAAACCTCAGTGTGCAGGGGCCCTCTGCACAACCTCGGCCAACAGGCTATCAATCCAAAATTACGTTCACGCAAGCATGTAGAACAGAGTCTTCTTATATATATCTCAAAATACAGTTACTAAAATAAAACTAGTGTCACGGTACAGTGAGCTCTTAATAGCAAAATCATATTCAAAAGACTAACTACTATGTGTATAAGAAGCGTTATTTATAACAAAGGTCACATAACCATTTTCCTATAAAACTACGTGAACAGAAGACACGTGAAAAACAACATCCATGGATTTAGCATCGTGGTCACCAAGGTTATGCAATCTATTGAAAGCGGCTATTGGATCCACATCGTTGTCAGCCTATAGGTGTTAGCATGCCTCGAGAGATCTAGAAACAACCATGAAAATCTTCATGTTTTTGAAAATGGAGTCCTGTTGCCGTAGGACTCTCCTGTTTGACCACCGCTTGACCACAATTGACCACGGCCTTATTTGATGAATCCAGCTAGACCAATGGGACCTGATCCATGTCCAGGTCATTTCCAACTTGCCCATGTGGCTTGCTTTGCCTCGTGACAGCTCCAACCTGTAGTTTAAGAAAAACGGATGCGGAAAGTTGAACCAACTGCGGAAAGTGGCTGCATTCCACAGCTCATAAGCAAAAATCTAATTCAAACAGCAAACACAAGGACATAGTTAAAAAACCACTTTAAATTCTCTTTTATGACTAATATGCAATGATGTTGATAGCTTAGGAGGTCCAGGTGAATTGAAAGAAGCTAGAAAAATGTGTACGAAAGATGCAAGTTCAGGGCTCAACACCTCCTCTGGAATACCACCATCCAAGGAACTTGAAGGACCTCTATTTATTAGATAAACAATAGTGTGTATAGCATCTGCCCAAAATTTTAAAGGCAATCCTGCATGTTATCTCATGCACCTTGCACACTCCATGATTGTCCAGTTCATCCTTTCTGACACACCATTTTCTTGTGGTGTTGCTGGAACTGTCTTCTCTCTTTGAATTCCATTCTTTGAACAATACCTATCAAACTCTTTGCTGCAATATTCACCTCCATTATCTGATCTGAGACACTTCAAACTTTTCCCTGTCTCATTTTCAACCAATGCTTTCCATTTCTTCAAAGTATCAAATACATCAGATTTATTTCAAATACAATAAATCCAGTTTTTTCTGGTTGCATTATCAATAAAAGTAACATAGTAATGAGAGCCACTAAGAGATGATACCTGAGTACGTCCCCATACATCAGTATGCACAAGCTCTAATTTTTCACTCTTCTTTCCTTTCCCAACTCTAAGGAATCTAACTCTTTCTTGTTTTCAATAAACACAATTTTCACAGAATTTTAAATCAACATGCTTCAAACATGGCGACAAATTTCTTGAGTAAAGAATCTGCATTCCCTTATCACTCATGTGCCCGACCCTATGATTCCATAATGCCGTATCTTCTCCTGTAGAGGTTAAAGCATTAACAACCAACCTTTCCTCCTTTCGCTATTACCAAGGATCCTTTAGTGACCTTCCAGGTTTTATCTGTGAAAGTACTTACACAACCTTCACCTCCCAACTACCCTGTTGAAATTAGATTTTTCTTCAGATCTGGAACATGCCTTACCTCCTTCAATAGCCATTGATTTCCATTCTATTGTTTTATGAAATTTGTACCCATTCCAATGATTTTACAGGGTTTATCATCACCCAATCGAACCTGTCCAAAATATCCTTGGACATAATCATGAAAATTTTTCCTATCATGTGTGGCATGGAATGAGGCCCCTGATTCTACCACCCAGGCATCAATAATATTTTTTAATTAAAGAATCAAAGCATCTTGCAACACATCACTTGTTACATTCACTTCATGATTGTTTTCTTATTGCGTGTCTCCTTCTTTTCCCTTCCGAGACTTGCAGTCTTTCTTCAGGTGTCCTTTTTTCCTACATCTCCAACACACTATCCCTGATCTGGACTTGGATCTACCTTTTCTTGACTTACTGCAATATCCAGAGCTCTTTCCTCTTTCAATTTTTCTTCCCCTAATCTTTGCAGTCAAAGCATTACCTGATGTCTCACTGGAGCTTTTCCATCGCATTTCCTTACTGAGGATTGCACTGACAACATCATCAAACTTTAAAGTACTAGATTCAGAGACGGAGTTACTAATGGCCATAACTAAGCCATTCCAACTTTCTGGCAATGAGAACAGAAATAACAGAACCCTAACTTCATCATCAAAATTTACCCCTACAAAACTTAACTGACTTGTAACTGTATTAAAATCATTTAAATGGTCTGCAAGAGATCCACCTTCTGACATCTTCATATTAAATAAACACTTCATAAGAAATATCTTATTTGAGGCCGAGGGTTTTTCATATAGTTTGGCCAATGCCGACATTAAACCTGTAGGTTTTAACCCCGTACAAAAATTACCTGCATACGAATTCTAAATCACAAGAAAATAAAAATGCGAGAGCATAACCCATAAAACACATATACACAGAGATTTCCCACTGGATCTCAAAACCGAGACTACCAGCTTGATTTTTCATTATATTCCTTTCAATGTTACAATACATATTTATACATGCCGAAGCATCCAATACCATGGACCGAAAACCATCGCATCCAAAACTATGGACCGAAAAACCATATGTAGGTTCGCCCAACCTAATATAGGGTCCAAAAAAAAAATTTTCGGGGCGCTGCCCCGAACCCTGTAGAGGGGG
>APFE031172941.1:111004-172277 GCA_000404065.3 Pinus taeda
AGAAGGATCCATCTGGCTTCAACCGGAACAGGTCCTCGACACACGAGTCAAGCAACTGCGCGGCCTCATGATTAAGGAAGTCCTAGTCAAATGGAAAGACACCTCTCCAGAAGATGCAACTTGGGAACTAGCCACTATTCTGCAGCTTCCCGCAGCTTCAGCCTTGAGGACAAGGCTAGTCTTAAGGGGGTGGGCATGTTAGGGTCCCACCCTAACCCCCTTATCTATGTAATGGGACCACGTCATAGTCAAGAGTCAATAAAGCCCATATTAATAATTGTAAGTGGTTAATCCGCATTAATAACGGAACCACAGTTAGTTGCAAATGGGTCGTAGTATTAGATAGATGGTATTAGTAATAAGCGGTATTGACCTGTGGTATTACTTGTAGGAGTCATATATAAATGATACTAACTCCCTACGAGGAGCATCATGTCTTATTTTTGTAATCGAGCTCTGCTCTATTGGAGGTTGCGCCCTCGAAGAGGCAAGTGAACATTTCTCTCTGAATAATAAAGACTTTGCCATTCTGTGTTCTCGGTCTCTTTTCTTCGCATATTCTGCATTCGGGTATCTTTTGCAGGTTAAGAAGCATAAAAAAATACTATGGTAATGTGAATACTACAAACTATTAGGCTAATGAGCAACCTACCAATTCGACTCCATCTCCATCGGATCCTACTCTGCCTATGAAATTAACCATTAAGCCTCGAAAGGGTGTTATTCATAAATCTTCTTTCAACCCTCACACGCATGCTTATCAAAATTATAAGGTAGTTGAGGACCTAGCTCAGTCTCCATCATCTATGTCCACGCTCGAGGTCTTGTAAAATTGTCCCACCCAAAATAAGGTTTTTCTTTCTACCATCGAATGTATTGATCCTTCAGATTCTAACCTAGTTGTTTTCAACCATGAGAACTATTCACCTTGAATTCTGCCTGAATTAACCTTTATGATCCAAATTGTCATTCGTGGTAAGAACATCCATCGTTCTATGGTAGATGAAGGAGCCTCAACCTAAATTATGTCTTTATCATGTTGGAAGGCGATTGGTTCTCCTCAATTGAGTCAGTCATCCACCACCTTGAAAGCTTTCGATAGTCAAAAATATAAACCTTGTTGTATTTTGAACTCCTTACAAATAGAATTGAGAGGTAAATCTATATCCATATAAGTTGAAGTTATTGACTTACCACTTTATTATAACCTTTTATTGGGTCGCATGTGGGTTTATGCCATGGCTCCTATCATTTCAACATATTTTTGGATGATCACCTTTCCCCATAAAGGTGAGATCGTGGCCATCAATCAACTCACCTTCTTTGCTTCTAGTTCTCAAGTTACAGGAAGTGTCCCTCTTGTACAGGAAACTAGACACCCATATCAACACATCAAGGTTTGATTGATTAAGGATTACTCTCTAATGGGAACCCATTTGCTTCCTCCACGTCCTCTTCCCGATAACTCTCCTTCACTTTCTTACATGAATATGTTACCATCTTCTACTATTCTGACTGATCCTTAGATTATACCTGACGAACTGTTTTGGTGACCGAATGTTATTGAGCCCTATTGAGCTTGATTATGAACCCATTTATTCTACTTTGGGACTCATTTTTATTTTACCTATTCGATCAATTGGATTGATCATTCATTGAATTATGACATGTCTTCTGATATTTTCTCTTATACATTCCCTAGGAATGAGAGCATCATGGAGATCATGATGCTAGCTAACACTCCATGGGACAATGAACACCATCATTCATCCTTACCAAATTTCATTGAGGATAATCATAGTGACCTGTATCATCCCAAAATTGTTGAGTCTTCTACGAATTTATTTTTGATTCACGAAGTGCATTCTAGAAAGAACTTGTCGAATATCAACGAGACAATACTTCTTGGTATCTCAATTAAACTGGATATTGTCAAAAATCTACACATTGATGCATCTTTTTATCCAAATGATATTAATACCTATAAGGCCCTATTCTAGGAATTTAGAGATGTCTTTGCATGGTCATGAAGGAAATTATAGGTATCAATCCAAATATAATAGTGCATGAAATAAAAATTTATATTGATGCAAAACCAGTCTGGCAGTGCCTGCATCTGGTCCATCACAAGAAACCTATCATGATTAAAGTGGAGGTTCAAAAAATTTCACGTGCTAGTTTGATTTACCCATTTCCTTTGACCAAATAGGTGTCAAATATTGTTCCTATCATGAAGAAATATGGGAAAATCCATGTGTTCATCAATTATCAAGATATAAATTGCGCTTTTCTAATGGATAATTACTGAACCACATTCATAGAAAAAATTATTGTTGATTGTGTCGATTGTGAGATATATTTGTTTATGGATGGCTTCTCTGGTTATAATCAAATCAACATTATTCCAATAGATGAACTAAAGACTACATTTATTTTTCCTGGGGTACCTTTACATATCAAAAAACTCCTTTTGGTTTAAATAATGGTGGCACCACATTTCAGAGAGCGATGTATTATGCCTTCCATGATATCAAACATATCGTGCAACTTTATTTGGATTTTTTACCTGCTCATTCTAAACATTACGCTGATCATCTGACGCACCTTCAGGCCATACTTTTACGATGTAGACATTATAATCTTCTACTTAATCCTCAGAAATATGTGTTCTATGTAAGTTATCTTTGAATTCTTAGTTTTTTCATTTCAAAAAATGGAATTCGTATCGATCCATTGAAAGTTCGTAAAATCATTGATTTTCCTACTCCTTCCCTCGTTCAGCTTCAAAGACTTCATGGGAAGGCTAGCTTTCTCTGTAGGTTTGTCCCCAATTATAGTTGACCAAAGGATTCACTCACCTACTTAAAAAAGGTGTTCCTTTCCATTGGTACAATGTTTCTCAAAATGTGTTTGATGCCTTAAAATATGTATTGATTCAAGCATCTCTATTGTATCCCTCCAGTTACTAGCATGATTATGTCTTGTATCTCACTGTTGTGGTTACTAACATAGAAATGGTATTGGTCTAGGAAGATGATTTAGGTACTAAAAATCTAATATATTATTTGAGTTGGAACCTTAATGATACAAAAATCATGTATACACATGTTTAAAAGTTAGCTTTAGTGGCTATCCAAGCCATCCAAAGGTTTCACCATTATATCTTTCTCTAGAAAACTATGGTTGTTCTAGATTACAACCCCATGACATATATTTTCTCACATCAACTACTAGGGGAAAAATACTCCAAATGGATTGTCATCCTACAGGAGTTTTACTTGGAATTTATCAAGTCCAAATCCAAGAAATCCTTAGTTTTTTCCAAGCTTATTTGCGACCTTCCCTCTGTCAATTCTGAATTGACGTTTGAAAATTCCATCCTCAATGACTCATTATTTCTAATTTCATCATCTGAACTGTGGTATGGAGACATTCTAATATATCTCCGGACCCAAACTTTCTAATATGATACCTCTCGCTCCAAATAATGATGTAATCAATACGAACCCAAGGAGTACCTCACCATCAGTGACACCCTTTATTGATGTGGTATAGATACAATTTTCTAAAGGTGCCTCATCTATGAGGAGGCTGAGAAAGTCCTCAATCAATGTCACTTAGTGGCATGTGGTAGTCATTTTTCTAGTTATGCCAGCACACAAAATATCATGTGTGTTGGTTTCTTTTGGCCTACCATATTTCATGATTGAATTCTCGTTGTCAAGAAGTGTCATGCATGCAAGATTTATGACTCTAAAACCTATGCTCCACCTTTTCCTATGCATCCTATTATCACCATAGGTCCTTTTACAAAATGGGTTAACAATTTCATCACATTTAATCCTCACTCAACTAGGGGCATGGCTATATTATTGTATCGATTGATTACTTTACTGAATGGGCCAAGGCGATGCCTACACTCAACAATGCGAGCAAAATAAATGCATATTTTTTCTTTAACGATGTTATCACACAATTTATTATTCTGCAAGCCATGGGAAACACTTTTGAAATCACATGATGTCTGAACTAATTTCCAAGCTAGGACTCTCTCATGAAAGTTCCACTCCCTACTACCATCAGGGTAGTGAGCAAGTTGAGGCTATTAATAAAGTTCTCAAAATAATGCTTCAACATATGATAAGGGTCCATAAATTATACTGGAATTTACTTCTTTATGCTACCTTGTGGGCATACCAAACTTCCATTGGGACTGCTACTGCCACCGTGTCAATTGATTTATGGTCTTGAATTTATCCTTTCAAGAGAATGTGAGATTCCATTGCCAAAAATTGTTGTAGAAATTATTCCTGCCACTTTAGTTGAAGAGGAACATCTCTTACATCTGATGCATTTAGATGAGAATCAATGAGATGCAACTATGGCTAAGGAAGCCTGTAAGAAATGTGTCAAGGAAGAATATGAAAAAAATGTCAAGCCTTAGGTCTTCTTGGAAGGAGATCTTGTCCTCCTGTATGACCAAGAATCTAATAAATTAGGATCAGCAAAGTTTCAACCTATGTGGCTAGGTCCATATATTGTCAATCATGTTCTTACTAAAGGGGCATATGAGCTAGTTGATTTTGATGGAATTCCACTAGCGCAACCTAGAAATTTGTTGTACCTTAAAAAATATTATGCTTCATTTTTTACATAGCACACTGTGTACATACTGTATATAGGTCTGTTGAGTGTGTTTTCAATGTATATCTACATATTTTCCTATGGTTTTTTTTTATACCATTTATGTTTGGTTTTTAGATGTTGAAATCCTTTAAACCATATCTTGGTTATGTTGATGCCATTAGTCATAGTACTCGGAACCTATCTTTTGCGGTGTTGGATATCTTTGCTCGAAATGGTGAGTTAGTGAGTCTACAAGGGATCTGTATCGATTGCTCCACCAATAACGTCATTGAGCATAGAGAAATGTTTGAGATTCTCTCTGATGCTATTTCAGATGGTATTCATCATTTAGTCATCAGAATTAACTCACAACTTGTGATACTACAATAGACCAATGTTTATTCAGTTAGAAGTCCAACTATTCTTCGCATGTTCTTGAGGGTTTTCCTTCTAGAAAGACACTTTAATTTCATACTATATCAACACATTTCTAGAAATATAAACACATTGACAAATACATTGGCTAATCATGTTTTAGATCGACATTTGCAACAGATATAAATAAGATTTCAATACACATCACATCCATTGAAAGTAATAATAGGAACATCGAAAATGTTGAACATACTTTTATATATAAAGCTTTGGTTTTACAAAATATGTGTTCGAGAAAAATATGGCCACACGTCCTATCATGTCAAAAAATAAATGAAAATATGACTATTAGCCTCCTAGTAGAATAATAATAGTGCTCATGATAACATGCCATTACGTGAGCTATCTTATGTAGTAGCCAACCAATACATCTTGGCACTCCAATAGTGTGCTTTCAAAGTTGCATACCAAGTTGGTCAACTATCATTTTATATATTCCATGTGTCAGCCCTTTTATGTGGTGCTCTACCTATGGTAAGGTCTCGACTACATTGAGATATTGTATAACATCTCATCCTACGACAACAAACTATATTGGTGCTAATACCTGTTGTGGGTCTCCCATGTGATGGAGATAAAAGGCACCTATAGGTCAAATGGGACCAACATCTACATGAACAAATCAATAATTTAGTCTGAGATACATTTAAAAAACACAAAACAAAACTTGTACAACTTATAAATCAAACATTATTGAAATGGCATAATTATAACACCCCACTTCTCACCCTCGGGACGCATGAGCTTAGGGTCTCCACAAAAAACCGTCCCTTTATATGGTTAATCATCTAAAATAATGAATTTCCAACATAACTATCTGAAGAATGCTAGTGAGATATTGATCGTTGATGGACCTGCATGTCGGGACATAAGATTTATTCACCTCCTCATCCATGGAACTCTTAGATCAATTGGCTCGAGTGTGATATGCAAAGGCTGTAACAATGGAATAACCTCTAAATAAAAGGATATCAAGATAGGACCATATCCAAAAATAATTGATCGTCCACTTCTTGCTTTAGTTAGTTCGTTTCTCATGTTTACCAACACTCCCTCACTCTAGTTTAAAATTGTTGGCTCAATACATTCGTGGGCATACTACATGTATGACCTGCTAACTATGTGAAGTGTAGAACTTCCAGCCAATCTGGAAATGATGAATAGGATCATTCTTAAAGGCAATGAGGTCACACATTTTATGTTTATTTTCCGATCTTTAGTTGGTTCGGCTCGAGGTCTCCAATGAGTTGCAATGTAATCCTTGATTCTCTCTTCAGCCCTTATTTCGCATAAGAAGGAGCCCGGATCACCTTTCATAGAGAAACCAGTCAAGAAATATATGTCCTCCACCTTTATCTTGATTATATGTGTTGCTAAGCTAAATTCCTGAGATTGAACATCCCATGAATGAATAAGATATTCTAGCAGCTTCATTTGTTGCCTCATGCCAGGAAGCTAGAGGAATTTCAGTAATCCACAATTGTTTAGTGCTTGGATGGTAGCAAGGTCATTTTCTGCATTCATATCTTATACTTCATGTTCTCTTTCCCTCCACACTAAGGCAATTTTATTCCAATGAAGTCCTAAAGCATTACTAGGAGACTCATTGTGATTCATTTGATGCAAAAAATTTGACACATTTTGAAGGGAACTAGCACAACGCATTGGAGAATTGCTCCCAATGCACCCACTCAAAGGGAGACAATATGTTCCAATTCTTCCTAAAATGGATTCAAACATAAATCAATGCTCCTTTCGACATTAGGAGGTTGTGTTGATCTAGGGGCGAGATATTTGATCCCTAGGACCCTCAAAAACCCAAGAAATAGGCATGAAATCACAAAATTCCACCATGAAATGAAAGAGAAAGGTTTTAAATCCTAGTTAGAAGTGAAGACACTTGAAATAATCCAACGGATTGATAACAATCAACTACAGTAGATCGAGGGCATGAAGTACTCAGAACTCTAACATGAGAAGGTAAATATGAAATGGTAAAAATGAATTGTCATTTTGAATATTTATGGTCATTTATTCCATTATTTTATTCATATTTCATGGTTTTACCTATCCTCGTAATTCCATTTTTTCATGAAACATGTACTTTTAATCCTTTGTTGGTGTTTTGAGCAGGTTGATAGTTGTTTGATGAATTTTATCGTGCTTTGAACATATCATTTTAATGAGGAGCATACTTTCATCACTTTTTTGGGTGAGTCTATAAACTCATAAAAAAGGAAACCCTTGGATTCCTCTTTCAGCTCCTTTTAGACTCCCAAAATATGAAAATACTGCTGAGCACTTATCTTTCTGAACTTGTTAAAGTAAATGAAAATAGGTCTATGAGTATAAATTTAACCTATTTTTGGATTGAGATAAACTAACTACGAAAAAGGAATACCTTAGGCAACCATGGCTAATAGGTTCTCCTGAGTATTGTTTTCTTCTTTTTCAGAATCAAGAGACTATCTATGAAAAGGAACCTTTGGAGTTTTCCTTTTTGCCTCTTTTTCAAACTCTCCAAACATGAAAAATATGTCGAGTTATACCTTCACTTGACTGGTTAAAACATCAAACAACGATGGACTCATCAATCATGATGAGACTGAATAACTCCTTCTCAGGGTTCATTAAATATACTCAGAGGGATTCATCTAAAGGGTGAACTTACAAATAAATCATATGTTATCCTCCTCGAGGTTGTTAAAAAATAAAGAGGTACTAACAAGAAATGCTTGGGGAAATTGGGAAAAAAGGTACTCCACTTGTTAATGGCAATGAGTGGCTCTTGAATGCAACACTCTTCCACTTCGTCTCCATGGTTGTTGGGATAGTAAATCTACCTATCTTTTGGTTCATCATACCCTTTTAAAACTTCCATTTTCAGTGTTGGGTCAATGTTTCCAACTCCATTCAGTGTCATCAATTTGTTCCAAACAAGTCATTCAGTCAATATCTTATACGATACTCTTAAACCTTCATTCCGTGTCTTTCTTTCCTGAACTAATTTCATATCATCATCATTTTTCCTCAAATCACAATAGCTATTACGTGTCATTGATGGTGGATACATCAAGGCCCTCGTACAATGAGTCACCTACAATTGAAATTAACTCATTATATAAGAAGTTTACCTAGAAACAACTCTTCATTACCTTGGTGCTTCCATACAAGAATGGAATGTTTCCTCTCTCTCGACGACAGGTTTACATCATTGACCTTCAACCGAAATATTATGTGTGGTGTTCGACTTCAACTCATTCATTCACAACATATGGATTGTACTATAGTACCTTGAGAGCCATTAACATCATCAATCCTTTCTCTCACATCTGTTAATGGATTACATCATTGGCCAGTAATCAGATGGTTTCTACCATGTTTGACTCCATCCAATTGATTCACATGGTTAGACTCGTACATTGGACGATAGTGTGAATGAGATAGAAGACACTGAATCTAGCTCCCTCCATTCAGGTTGTGATTTTTAGGATTAATACAAGATCATAATATTTGATGACTATGATCATACAAACAATCATCTAGCCTTGGGTCCACCTTTTGTCATTAGTGAACATGTCTATTTTATCATTATAAATGTAATGTTAGTATATGTGTTGAGCATGGGTATGCCTCCCTCAACAGAAATTTCATGATATAATGTAATGTAACAGATAATGATCTTGTCAATTGTTCTTGATCCCCACTTGTCACAAGGTAAAGAAATTTATTCATAAGTTGTTATTTCTAAATTTGAGCTTTAGGGGGCAATCTGTTATAGGCCATTTTGTCACATCTAGTCAATAAGAATGTTAACTAGATGAATCAACATCCTTTTTCCCTTGTCATCACCATTGCACAAAGCCATAAGCATGACTCTCCCAAATCTCGAAGTTTCTGCCTCTAATTGCTTCATTTCAATCACCTTAAGGTCCAAAACACCCTAGTCATTTGGGAGTTTGTGTTCAGAAGCAAGTTGGCCTTCTTCGGATCTATGCTAATCACTAGCAGGTTGTCCCTTATCATGGGCTGATTATTCTAGAAATTCGGGAAAAGTAAAAGAATCCTCAAACTTCCTCTTCCAAAAGCTCCGAGAACTTGTTACAACCATTGACCTTGGATGAAAGTATCAAATCCTATCCTATCCTACCTTAGATATTTCACCCCTTATTGCTTGAGCTCATCCTTCCATTAAGAGTCAATCTCAAGCCTAGATTGATAAATGGATAGGAATTCCTAACCTACCATCCTCTTATATATATTTACTACCATCCACAAACTAGGGGTTGGCTTTTAGAAATAGATTCTACCCTCACCTTGTTTTTATGAGAGTCATTAGTCCATGCATTAGGGTGACATAGAGATACACTTTGTGATAAGGAAAGACAAGTCAACTTGGAGGAGCTCTTGTACAATATCAATTCGATATTTGGTTGTAACTCTCTCCATTTCTATTAATCCAAGTACATTATTTTCCTATACAGTATGTTATGATTTCATGTATTTCGATACCATGCTAATCTATTGAGTGAAGTGATTAGATTATGCTACATAGATTTCATAGATCTTTGGCTTATGTTGTACGATTATGTAGTCTCTAATTATAGTGATTAGAGCTAGGATTGGAGAATACACACTAAGAGAGGAATGAAGCTTGTGATAGATTCTAGATAGGATTCATCCCATTTTCCATTTAAATTAAGGAAGACATTATAGTCCTTGATTTTTGTTGTTCTAGGTCAGTTCACCAGACCTAGGGAAGACACTTTTGTCGACATTTGTAGATTTCATATAATAATGTAGTTGAGGAAGATTACATGTAGAAAATAAAAGTGATTTCACATAGTTGAACACCCTTGTAATTTCTATTGGTACCCTTTTGAGTAGTATCATATTGGACAATGCTTTTATATAGAATTTTATTTTATGTACCCTAAGGTACATTGGAGTCCCTCTAGATGCATCTAAAAAATCCTTACATAACCCTATGATTGTCATGTTGCTATAGTACAATAACAATTAAATTCAGGGAGACCACTCATACACACCAAAGAACCATATTAGATCTACGTATATAACGTATCCTCCCTAGTTTGTGTTATGAAAGTTTTAACCAAAAATTATCGTTGGAGACGCTTAGTTATATCAAATAGGTATGTAACTTCACATTCTTTTTTTGAGTACAACAAGGATTGGGAATTTTGTGAGTAAAGTAATACACCCACCAATATTTATATATATATATATATATATATATATATATATATATATATATATATATATATATATATATATATATATATATATTATATATATATATATATATATTATATATATATATATATAGATATAGATATTATCTTTCCAACACTATTATAGAAGAACAATCTCAAAAGATTCCTTTTTCTATGTTGATTCCATGCGTACACATTTTTAGTAACATTTTCTTCTATGGACTTGCAATAAAGTAGTTGGTGGTACCTGTCAAAAATATTATTTTCATGTCTTTAGTCATAATAAGATAAGGTAAGGATAACAATTCAATGAGATCTTAAGTGGTCTCATGGAGAAAACTTTCAATATGAAAACCAAGGATAGAAAAATCAAAGAAATTCAAACTAAGTATTGAAACCTTGCCAACTCAATTTCTAAACTCTAGAAAAACAATGAAGAATGGATTATAAAAATATTCTCAAATATTACAAAGTAGGTTTCCTAACATCATACCCAAGATATTGTTGAATTCAAAGATTAATTACACTCAGTATTGGTATTCAAAACGCGAAGGGGCCAGAACAACACATGGACCCACACATGAGGGAATCTTAAACAAATAGAGATCCACATACTAAGACACTCTTTCTAGATAATCATAGTCATCATGCACCCTTTCATGAACACAATTTATGGCACCACTTTTCAAAGTATTGAACATGTTTGATGGTCTTGATCCATTTGGCTGGATTACACAAAAAGAATATTATTCTCTCTCCATGGAATTATTAATGAACTAATATATCTCAAATTTTATGGCTTCTATTTGGATTCAAAGCATCATAAATGGTGTTAATTATATAAAAAAAATTTCTATGAATTTTAAATTACTTAGGTACAATTTATGAAGGAAACTTATGCTTGTTTTAAATATCGCACTAACTATATAAGATATCTGACAAAATTATGCAAGATGGATATACTTATTGAATTTATAGAAACCTTTAAACAATTTCAAATCCAAATATAAATCCCATCTAAATTCTTTTAAGAATGTTTCAGTAGTGGTGTCAAGGAAGAAATTTTGAGAAAAAGTCATGATGCAATGCTTGGTTAATTCGTTGAAGGCCCATGTCAAGGGAAAACAAGTTGAAGTGGTGATAAACGCACAAAGAAAAAGATCATTAATATCCTCTAAAAAACACCCACTACCCCTCCATTTTTCATCCCCCGACAATGTAAAGGTTGAAACAAGAGTTAATACAATTACCCATTTCGTTGAGGTAGAAAAAACATCAATTGATTTTCAAAAGTGGTGATGCAAAATACATATATTTTTTTTGCATAGTTTTTGACACTCTAAAATCTTTTATGTACATTAGGTTTTAGAATGTTAGTGATTTGCATGGTGATTTAAAAAAATGTTGATTCTGCATCATGCCCTTTTTTTAAAAGACTTATTTTTTTACTTTAAACTTCTAATTTATTAAATGTTATTAATTATTTTCTAAATTTAACAATTTTTGTAGTCTTCTTCATATTTTCTTGTTTTTCTTTAGTTTTTGGTTTTGAACTTTTTTTTTTTTTGGTAGTGAGGTCTTGATTTTTTTCATAGTTAAAGAAGAAGGTCAATATTTTAAAGTTTCGATATTCTACATATTTATATATCACTAATTAATTTTTCAATGCACATCAATTGTCTCTAAGAAAACAATATTTTTTAACAATTGACATAAAAAAAACATTTTGGACATAATTATAACTAAAAAATAACACATTTTGATAATTGTTTTGCTAGAAATGACATGTCAAAACCACAATTTTTATAAGAAAAGTTTAACAAAAAATAGTTAAATTAATAGTGTTTTTTTTTTTTTTTTTTTTTTTTTTATATGAATTTCATGTAAAAAAATAATAATAATCAAAGTTTTTTTCAAAAAAATAACGATTCACATAAAAATTAAAGAAAAATCATATAATACAAATATTGAGCATATAATAAACTTAATTGAATACTTATTCTTCTCATAAAATGTCAAAGTCAAAGCATTAGAAGTATAAGTAATTAATAGTTACAAAAAATGAGCTTGATTTCCAAGCATAACTTAAATTTTATCAACAATATCATGTAATCCAAACTCTTCATCCTCTAGAGTTACATCATTGTCTTTTTCCACAACATTTTTTTCTTCATTTTGCTCATTTCCCTCATATGATGGGTGTTTGATGTCTGCCAATATCGCAATATGTGCCTTTAAAATCATTTCATCTAATGATGGTTGAGGTTGATTTGCCTTTTTTTCCACACATGATTAATTAAAATCCCATTTCCTCGACCCAATTTATTGCATTGCATTTGGAAGAAATTAAAGAGCATTAATTCTTTGTTGAATAAATTTGCATTGTATTAAATCTTTTTCAATGGGAATGCAATTTCTTCATTTTTGTAGGCAACATGCTAGTGTTGTACCTAATTATCAAGCACAAAAGAAATAATGAAGTAAATTAGTATAATGGCATAAATTAAGAAAGAAGATATTGAAATTAAATTTTGTATAATAAAACTTACGTGAGCCTAAAAATAAATCAAGAACCCAATTTCCTTCATTTGAACATAAGTCTATAAGATTCTTAATAAGTGACTGTGGTTTTTGATAAATGTTAACTATCTCTACTTTTGTTTCTTTATCTTCATATGTTAGTTTTTTCATAACATCATGATAAACCAATACTTGGCTATGAATCTTTCACTTTACTTATAACTATCATCCTTTGTCCAACTATCAATCTGAATGAACTCACTATCATTTATAACTAGTTGATCTTCACAAATAATAATATTTGAATTTTTCTTGTAACATGAAATAGTAGAAGTTCAATTAAGTTGTACATAAATGAATTCTTTAACTTTAATCAAACATACAATTTCAACATCTTACCATGTAAGATGCATCCTTGAGTTTGTGTTCCCCTTGAAGCTTGTCAAACATATTTCCAATTGTGTGTCTCAATGAAATGTCACAAATCTCCATAATGGTGATGATGTGACTTCTACAAATCCTGAGACCACTTTACTGACAACTTGATAAGTATAAGGGTCACTATCATAGTAAATGTTTGGGATATTGAAACCATGGGGAATATCTACAATAGCCAGGGAATAATCCCTTTTAGGTATGAGTTTAGAAATGTCTTCACAATCAGCTTGGATTACTTGATATTGAATAGTGTCAAGCCCATTCCAAATGCAATGAGTAAGAGTTGGATCAGCTTCAACATTCCTAAGACGTTGGTTTCTTGGTCTTTCGATATTAATCTTTTCAATAAAGATTCTAAAACTATCTAGTGCTCCATTCACATGCTTCCTCATCTTTAATAAAATAAAAAAATATATGTATAAGTTATAAAAATAAAAATAGTATACAGATGAATAAAAATGAATGTATAAATCAACATACCTTTTTAAATGAAAGATAAAAATCTTTCAGTTTTAATGTAGAACTTGGATCTGGGTAGTTGCGTACAACATCATCCAAACTATCTTCATTCAACAATTTAACCATTTCTTCTTGTATTTTCATGTAAACTTTGGGACTGAATAGATAAAGTAAAATTTTTTAATATAATGATATGTATAACAAATACTACCAAGAACAATATGTTATATTGAAAAGAAAATTATAATCTAGAAATAAGTAAAAATAATTCAACAAACTCACTTTTGAAATTACTCAGACATTTTGTCCATTGGTAATTCCCCTGACTTCCCACGAGATAATGTTTCTTTGACAACTTTCTCATCCTTCAATCCTTGCAATGCTCTCCAAGGTGTGATAGTGATATCTTTTGGAAGCTGCTTCATTTCAGAAACTAATTTATTTCTGCTACATATCAATTGCTTAGACTTTTTGACCTTCTCGTTTTTAGTGACAATGTTATACCACATGCTAAAAATATCATTAAACAATTCCCATATGTCTCTAGTTCTAAATGGCAACTGGAAAATGTTACCAATACTTCTAAATATATTAGAATTTACTTTCCCTCATTTTGAATTGATTTTCTCCTCAATTTGATAGCCTTTTTCGATACAACATTCCTTTCAAAATTCTAGAGTAGCATTTATCTTATCCGCACAACATTTTTCTTCAAATTCATTATGAATAAATCTAAGCCTTTGAATGAAAATCATTTTTTTTATTCGATTCTTTCTTCGAGTAAATATTAGAAAAACATTATATGTTATTTAAAGAAAATGTGGAATAACCATTGATAGAAGCTTCAAAAATTTTCCTAGCCCTATCTCACACCAATCTTCTTAAGAATATTTAGTGCTCCCCTAAAGATGGACTCGCATAGAAGTCTGAAACATTGGGTTTAATAAAACTATGAATAGGTTATGGAAGGGACATGATGGATAGTGCTACCCTCTTGGAGAAGCTTCAAAAAATTTCCTAGCCCTAACCCACACCCCTCTTCTCAAGAATAATTGGCACTCCCCTCAAGATGGACTCACATAGAAGTCTGAGACGTTGGATTTAACAAAAATTTGAATAGGTTATGGAAAGGGCATGATGGACAATGATATCCTCTTTGGGAATCTTTAAAAAATTTCCTAGCCCTAACCCACACGAATCTTCTCAAGAATAATTGGTGCTCCCCTCAAGATGGACTCACATAGAATTTTGAAACTTTGGGTTTAACAAAACTCTGAACATGTTATGGAAGGGATATAATGCTACACACTACCCTCTTTGAGAATATTTGAAAAGTTTCCTAGCCCTAACACACACCAATATTCTGAAGAATAATTGGCTCTCCCTTGAATATGGACTCACATAGAAGTCTAAAACATTTGGTTTAACAAAAATGTGAACAGGTTATGCAAGGGACATGATGGACAATGCTACCCTCCTTGAGAATATTCGCAAATTTTCCTACCCCTATCTCACACAAATTTTCTCAAGAATAATTAGCTCTCCCCTAAAGATGGACTCACATAGAAGTCTGAAAAGTTTGCGTTAACAAAACTCTGAATAGGTTATGGAAGGGGAATGATGGACAACACTACCCTTTTTGAGAAACTTCGAAAATTTTCCTATCCCTAACCCACACAAATCTTCTCAAGAATAATTGGCGCGTTGTTGAAGATGGACTCACATAGAACCCTGAAATGTTGGGTTTAACAAAAATATGAACAAGTTATGGAAGTGACATGATGGACAACGCTATCCTCTTTGAGATGTTTAAAAAAATTTCCTAGCCTAACCCACACCAATCTTCTCAAGAATAATTGGCGCTCCCCTAAAGATGGACTCAAATAGAAGTCCAAAAAATTGGGTTTAATACAAACCTAAATAGGTTATGGAAGGAACATGTTAGGCAATGATACCCTCTTTGAGAAGCTTTGAAACTTTTCCTAGCCCTAACCCAAACCAATCTTCTCAAGAATAATTGACACTCCCTTAAAGATGGACTTACATAGAAGTTCGAAATGTTGGGTTTAACAAAACTATGAATAGGTTATGGAAGGGACATGATGGACAATGCTACCCTCTTTGATAATGTTAAAAAAATTTCCTAGCCCTAACCTACACCAATCTTCTCAAGAATAATTTGTGCTCCCCTTTAAATGGACTCACATAGAAGTCCGAAACGTTGAGTTTAACAAAAATATGAATAGGGTGTGGAAGGGACATGATGGACAATGCGACCCTCTTTGAGCAGCTTCAAAAATTTTCCTAGCCCTAACCCACACCAATCTTCTAAAGAATAATTGGTGCTCCCATGAATATGGACTCACATAGAAGTCCAAAACGTTGGGTTTAACAAAACTCTGAATAGGTTATTCCACATTTTCTTAAATTCAATTCACCTGTATGTATTCTCTTTTCAAAATTATATGTTATTATTTTTTTGTGTAAGCTTGTTAGTTCATCTCTTTTCTATTAATTTTCCATAAACAGGTAGTAATATATGTCTTTCAAAATATACCTGGTTGCCTCAACCTACCCATAGGAAACTAGGTCTGTTGGTCATCGGTCAGCATCAAAGGTTGTCCAAAATTTAAATAGTTTAATTCTTATCATCCATGCTACATTTGTCGCTATGTCTATTGTATGCTTAATTATTAAAAATTAAATGCTATTCGACATCAGAAAAAAATTTAACTAACTGATCCACTTGGATATTGGTGGCCACCCACCAATTGCACTTGGACCCCTACCATTGTTTCTTTCAGTTTTTCAGTTTTCCTTAATTGTAGCATAGTTTACTATTTTTAGCAGTTTTTTGGGTCCTAAACTTCGAGAGCCATTTTGAGGCCCTAAACAATGTTTTTTAGGCAATCTACCACCAAGGATTTTCTACCTAAAATAAATTTTTTTGTCGTAGTACTTGGAGAGATAGTTCCAACAGGTTATCATGCACATCAAGTGGAGATAATATGACCAAGTCATGACCTCGGGAAGTTGGTTGTCAAACTCACCCCAATGGGGCCCACAAACTCTTAGTGTTACATCTCCTCAGGTTAGGGTTTTGGTTGTTTAGGGTTTCCTCTTATTGTTCAATAATAAAAGGGCCCTTGAGACTCATTATGACATAGTTCAAAGGGATGTAGCTGCCACATTTCTTCTCATAGATAAGCTACCATCACCAGAGCTATTCTTATTTCCATTCTGTTTGTAACCACATTTCAATATTTGATATTAATGAAATGAAGTGTTATTTCTACTGCATCATTGAATTTATGGTTATATCTGTAATTTGTTGTGTTTCTATATAAATCTTGACCAGTGGTATCAGAGCAGTATGATCTTTCTCTGTTTTTCTTTGCATGTCCCCAGTGAGGTCAGGATATAAGGAGTTAGGGCTTGAACTGGTCAAACCTTTGTAAGACCAGCCTTGCAAATCCCGACGACCTCCCATGATGGATGAAAAGAAATATGATGGGGTAGGAGATCCTATCAAAATCTTGCTCAAGGAAGCTATTGAGTGACAAAGGAATGCGATGATGGACAACTTTGCCCAGATCCTTCAACGGGTACCTAGGGGTGATGCATCTACTTCCGGTAGCTACTCTGGAAGCACCACACCTTTCAAGGTACAGGTTAACTTTGACATTCCCATATTTGAGGGTCAGATAGATGCAAATGTTGTAGATAAATGGTTAAATATGCTAGAAGGATATTTTTTCATTCATGATTTTTCGAGCCGAGAAAAGATCACCTTTGCACTTCTCAAAGCAGCCCCCCATGTCAAGGACAGGTGGGAAACTGATTGTGAGCAGAAGGATGAAAGTACAAACACACTGTTTTCAGTTGCACCCACTTGGAACTCATTCCGGGATGCCATTAAGGAGCAGTACTACCCTGTCAAGAGCTATGAGGAGAAATACATAAAGTGGACAACACTGCGGTAGGGAAGGGACCAAGATGTGTTGGAGTTTACCAATGTTTTTCATACCCTTTTCACAAAGTTGGGTATCAAGGATTCTGAGAATAATTTGGTTCTCAAGTACCTCGGCTGCCTGCACAGGTACATCTAGGATGAGATGGAATTCCTAGACATATCCTCGCTTGGCATGACATACCAATATGTGGTCAAGATTGAGAAAAATTTTAAATAGAAGAAGCAAGACTTTGGATCTATGAGTCCAGAGCAAGGGGAAGGTGCCCCCAACTGCATAACAAAGGACAAAGCCAAGGAAGGGTGGCCCAGGACAACCAGCCAAAGACGCAAGCAAAGAGCAACGCCGCAAAGATGAAGAAGGACATGGGAAAGTGGTGTGAGTTCCATAAGAGCTCCACCCACAACACATGTGAGTGTCGGGACAAGTAGTCTCCGGTAGCCGAGCTAAAGGCTTTGGAATCAAATGCATGTTATGACTTTGAGTTAGAATCCAACAAGGGGAATGAAAAAGGGAAGAAAATTATCGATGTAGAGCCCAACACCACTATTGCCACCATGAAGATCCAGAAAGAGGAACCTGAAGATCCAGAGGAGGATAAGCGCCTCTTCCACTCCCATATGTGGATAAAGGGTTCCCTGCTACAATTCATTGTCAAGAGCGGGAGCCAAAAGAACCTGATTTAGGCAAAGTTCGTGATGCAGCTGGGCTTACTGACCACACCACATCCACAATCGTACACCATTGGGTGGCTTCACCAAGGACGGGATCTTTGTGTGACCCAGCAGTGCCACCTTCCATACAACATCAAGCCCTTCACAGATGAGGTATTATGTGACATTGCTCCCCTTGATGTTTGTGATGTATTATTAGGCCAACCATACTTATGGAAGTGACATGCTATGTATGAGCTAAGGCCTCATGTTGTTATTGTTACTTTAGGAAAAACATTGTACAAGATATGGAGGTAGCACCACCTACTGCCATCTCTTTGGTTACTGCAAAAAAATGCAGTAAGCTCATTTCCAGAACCAAGAAATTTGTTTTCCTGATGATAAGTCCTCAGGGAAAGAAGAAGACAGTGGCAACGACCTCCAAATAGGGGCCCTCCACACAGAAACAACAAATGGGCAAGGTTGTGGAGGAGTATGAGGACATCTTCACCTCCCCCATAGGGGTGCCTCTGCACTATAAAGTCAAGTACTCCATTAATTTGACCCCATGTGCATTAGTGCCCAATGGACCAATCTATCAGTGCTCTGTTTTGGAGAACGATGAAATCAAGAGGCACAGTCAGGAGTTGTTGCAGAGTGGTCACATCTCTCCGAGTTCATCACCCTGTGGGAGCCCAATTGTGTTGGTAGAGAAGAAGGATGGGACTTGGAGACTCTGTATTGACTACCAAGCACTGAACAATATCACTGTTCGGAATAGGTATCTAATCCCATGGATTGATGACCTTCTAGACCAACTGAAGTGGGGAAAATATTTCAGCAAGATCGACTTGAAGTACGGCTATCACCAGGTACCAATCTAGCCCTCCAATGTGTGTAGGACTGCTTTCAAAGCCAAGGAGGGCCTTTTTGAATGGTTGGTTATGCCTTTTAGGTTGAAAAATGCTCCTGCAACCTTCATGAGGCTAATGGATCACATATTACGCCATTCACCAACTCGTTTGTAGTGGTATACTTGGATGACATCCTAATCTTCAACCAAAGTTCGTAAGAGCACTTCCACCACATCCGAAAGGTTCTCCAAACACTACGGAAACACAAGCAGTGTGCCAATTTAGAGAAATGCACTTTTGGCATGACCCAGGTTCAGTATCTGGGATACACTATTGATGAATGAGGGGTGCATGTAAATCCAGCCAAGTTCCAATTCATTCAAGATTATCTAGCCCCAACCACTCTGACAGAGCTTCGTAGCTTTCTGGGTCATGCCAATTTCTACCGCAAGTTCATGTTGGGATTCTCTCATATCACTTGGCCCTTGATTCAAGTCACCAAGGGAGGAGCGGAAGAAAAATTCTTTTGGTATGAATATCAACAGAAGGCATTCACAGAGTTGAAACATTTCCTCTGCTTTGCACCAATTCTCACATTACCAGATTTGCAACAACCATTTGAGATCAAGACAGATGCCTCTGACTATGTTATTGGGGCAGTCCTTACTCAACATGGGCATCCAATGGCATATCACAGTGAGACACTTTCAGACAAAGTCTAGAAGTATCCCACTTATGACAAAGAGATGTATTCCATTATGGAGGCTTGCAGACAATGGAAGCATTAAATTTTGGGGAAGGATACAATAATCCACACAGACCAGCAACCCCTGTAGTTCATAAAGATGTAAGGGAAGTTGCAAAATGATCGCCACCAAAAGTGGTTCACATGCTTGCAACAATTCCATTTGAATATCAAGTATAAGAAGGGTAGCACCAATAATGTTACAGACTGCCTCATCAGACCAGTGATCATTACGTTAACCACTGTGCTCAACTCTTGTGGGCACGAGACTTCTGATTTGCCACTTCTCTACAAAAGCAACCCAAAGTTTAGCCACACATGCCAGAGGCTCTTGGAGGGTCAGCAAGTTCCAAATTTTCACCTCTAAGATGCCCTGCTATGCCACCTGGGACACCTTTGTGTTCCTTCAAGCGAGTGAGCCAAGATGATTTGAGAAGCACACTACAGTTGGGTCGCTGGTAATTTTGGGGTCGAGAAAACAGTGGCAGTACTGCAGAAGTATTTCAACTGGTTAAATCTTCGACAAGATGTCCAGAAGTACATGAGATACTACACTGCCTGTGCCATTGCCAAATTGACCATCAAGAAGAAAAGCCTCTATACTCCGCTACCTACCCCTAATCGACCTTGGGAATCCTTCTCCATGGATTACATCTCGCACCTTCCTTCTACTAAGCATGGAAATGACCGTGTTTTTGTGGCCAGCAAGAAATTCTCGAAGATGGCCATTCTGGTAGCCTGTAAGAAGAATATCACAACAGAAGCCATTGCTAAACTATTCTTTGAACGAGTGTGGGTACAATTTGAGATCCTACAGTACATCATCTCAGATTGGGATAACAGGTTCCTCAATACATTTTGGTCCAGTCTCTGGTCGATGCTGGACACCAAGCTGACTAAGTCCACAACTTTCCATCCCCAAACTAGTGGCTAGACAGAGGTTGCCAATAGGATGATCGTACACATTATGCATAGTTACAACTCAAAGCATCCATGGACATGGGATGAGAGCCTTCCCTATGTCTAGCAAAACTATAATCTGGCTCTCCATAGCTCGACTGGCCACAACCTTTTTCAGGTGGGATTGGGATTCCAGCCGCTATGTCCCATTGATGTGGCCATACCATTTGTAGCTAGTCAGGCAAATTCAGCTCATGTCCAGTCGGAAGCCGATAAGGCAAACAACTTCATTAAGAACATCCAACATATCCACCATAAGGCCCATGACATTTTAGATAAATCAAATTCCAATTACAAGCAGTGACATGATCAATATTGGGTGCCACACAAGTTTTAGGTGGGCGACAAAGTCTGGTTGCATTTGCATAAGGAGCGCTTTACCAGATCCTATTGTAAACTCAAACCACTCTGATATGGTCTTTATACCATTACTAAGGTTGTGGGTGACAATGCATTTTATCTCATCATTCCCCCATTCCTTGGCCTGCACCCAGTGTTCAATGTGGATCGCCTTCGACCATACGTCCCACCATTGTTGGACACATTAGACATTGCAGAACAACTCACACCTACAGAGTTAAATCCAGATTGCATGTAGAAAGCCACAACTTATAGGATCATGGACACATAGATCAAGAACACTCGCCAATAGAAGATCCAACTATATTGAGTTGTCAAAGCAGACCAACTCCTTCACCATGACAAGTGGCTCACCAAGCACCATCTTTAGCAGAAGTTTCCTCATCTCATAGAGGAACTGAACGCAATGGGGATCATTTCTTCCTAAGGGGGAAGGAATGATTCATATGGATATTAGTGTCCACTTTCCAATTCCACTTGGACCCCCGCCATTATTTCTTTCAATTTTTTGGTTTCCTTAATTATAGCATAGCTTACTATTTTTAGCTGTTTTTCGAGTCCTAAACTTCCGGAGCCATTTTGAGGCCCTAAACGACGTTTTAGGCAATCTACTCACCAACGATTTTGAATCTAAAATCATCTTTTCTACATAGTCCTCGAAGAGATCTTCCAATGGGTTATCATGCACATAAAACGGAGATAATATGACCAAGTCGTGGCCTCGGGATGTTGGCTATCCAACTGACCCCAACGGGGCCCATAAACGCTCGGTGTTACATCTCCTTGGGTTAGGGTTTTAGTTGTTTAGGGTTTGTTGTTATTGTTCAATAATAAAAAGACCCTTGAGCCTCATTGTAACGTGGTTCAAAGGCATGTAGCCACCACATCTCTTCTAAGAGATAAGCTACCATCGCCCGAGCTAGTCTTATTTCATTTATGTTTGTAAGCATATTTCGATATTTGATATTAGTTAAATGAAGTGTTATTTCTACTGAATATTTATATTTATGGTTATATCTATAATTTGTTGCACTCATGTTTAAATATGGATCACTAACAATTTCACTTGGTCATTCATCTGAAGAGTCTATTGGTGAGCGATCTTTCGCACTTGACCTAACACTTCACTCTACAGTAGTGACTGAATCTGTTTTTCTACTTTCTTTAAGTTTAAGTTATGGTGATATTGCTGCATCTATACTGATTGGATCTCTTGTTGTATGTCTTCAAAGCTGATCTCCTCATGTGTGTCCTATTTTGTCTCCTCTCGGTCTTTATACATTGTCATGGATTTTTCCAGTAGATTTTTCATGACCCAATATAGCTAAATGATCTGTCAAAATAGTGTTTGGCACTAGTGGGTGTGTCTTAGATCCTGAATAATGTGCTCTGAGATAGTTTATGGGATTTCTTCATTTGCCACTTTAGTATTGTGCTCCGCTTCCCATGAGGCAATCACCGCCTTGACCTTCGCTGGAGTGCTTACGTGGAAGGCATACAGAATATTTTTCACGATCTCCTTTCCTGTTCTTCTTCCTCAATTTCTCAGTGGCCTACTTGTGAGTGCCTCATTGGTGGCCTTCTTTCCTACTCTACCTACCCTTTTTTGTCGTTGCTCATCTGCTTTTACCATTTTCTCTTTTTCTTTCTGACCATGATCTTTGCTTACCCGAAGATTTTCATGGTTGTGATGTCAGCATTCCAGGAACTAATGAACCCTTAAATTAATGATACCTATAATATGAACCAGAATTAATTTATTAAAACCATGAATTTTATCCTTCTCAATAAGCAATCGTTTTTTAATTTGGTTTTCATCATTTTGATTCTCAGTTTGTTTTTTCATCACTCGTTCTCCCTCCCAATGAGGTCTCTCTCTTACTCCCTCAATTCCCTGCTTGTTTCCCTCCCCAATTCCCATTCCCCAAGCCTTTCCTAGGTATCCCCTTCTCTCTTATGAACGAGTGGGTTAGAGGCCTTCTTGCTATCCTCATAGGAGTTACATTTTTCCTTCCAATTCTCTACATAAACGAAACCTCTCTGGGTCATTTTCCTCTGCTCAGGACATGAATATCCCTCTCATCTATCTTCTATCTCTCCCCCCATCTAGCATTCTTGGCTCCCCTTCACTATTTCCATGGGTGGTAGCTTTCCTTCCTACTCACTGTGGTTTTGGTGTTTTTCCCTTGCTTGCTTTGACCATAAGTTCAAGCAATGGGAAATGTCATTTTCTCCCTGGTTCCAGAAGTCCTTCTGGGTTTCTAACAGGTCTCAAATTCCCCCCCCAACCCACCCCCCAACACCCTTCCATGATTGCCCTCCAAGTATACCCACACCCTACTAGGAAGAAATTATACTTAAGACCTCAAAATTTAGCATGGCTTTCCCATGCGACGAGATTGGACAATCGCTTGTTGCCCTAGGACCATCCAGGCCCCTTGTGTAATATTCCTAACTAGGAATATTCCTCAAACCCTAGCAAAAACTCCAACCAAATATGTGCAAATGATATAATAACCCAAAAGTGATAAAATAACAGTGGAACAACATATAATAATGTAAACCAGAAATATAAGCAGATACACAAGAAATGCAACGAGAAATGCTAAGCCATTTTATTATATTGAGCAATAAATGAGTAGAAGAGGTGATTAGACAGATGGCACCTCGACTTGCACAAGGCAAGTGAAGAAATACTCTCAAAATGACAAGAATGGCCTCTTTGCGTGGATGCTGCTGTTGATGCTAGAAAACAAATGATGATTTGCGGCTGCTCCCCTCCACGGAAAAATCTGAAACTCTGGATTCAGGCTCTACTCAAGAAACCCAGAAAAAACCAAAGAGATTTCCTTGAATGGCCTCACACTGATCTGCATCCCAGCTGCTGGGAAACTGTCGTGCTACTGTTGCTGTTGGAAACCAAATGAGGATTTGGGGTTGCTCACCTCCTCAAAAAAGGCTAAAATTCTGGAATCAAACTCTACTCAAGAAACCCAGAAATCTTTTCTGAAATGGCCAACCCCTGAAAAATCACCCCCTTGGGGTTCTACGTAGTTCCTCAAAGACGTTGATGAAACTGCCGCTGAAATGCTGATGAAACTACTGCTGAAATGCTGATGAATCTACTACTGAAATGCTAATGGAAATACCTTGTCCGAGCAAGCACTCGAAGTCCCCCTTGGCTAAGGGTGACATCTCCGGACGGAGACACTCAATGCCCTAAACAATGTTGCAAACTAGCTAAATAGCCAGTGTGCTCTAAGTCGAAAATGACTATCACAAATGCTCATAACTAGAATGATCCCAAATGATAGGGTTCCTCTCTATTTTATAGCCTCTGCCTCTCACAATCCCCAGGCTCACTTTCTCATGTGTGATCCCCTTCTTGCCACGTGTTCCTTCCCTCCTCCGCAGTCCCTCCATGTGTCTGTGTGGGCCCCATTCCTACGTCCCCCTTTGGCCCCCTTACTTCCCCCTTAAGTCACAACGTTGTGCTATCTAGGAAGTGACATTTTATTCTAAAGTGAGTTATGTTCCCCCTTCCTCACTTTTTATTTACAAATAAATATAGAAGGAAAAAATCGAACAAAATCGAATATTCCAATTAGCCATAGCTAATTAGGAATATTATAGTCTCCCCGGGCAAAATCTTGCTTCTCCTCAAGAAACTGAAGTAATGGATGCTATAAGATCTCCTCACTCTCCCAACTGACATCCTCATCTGGCAAATTCTTCCACCTCACCAAAAATTCCCGAACCGCCCTGCTCCTCAACCGTCTCTCCCTAGAGTCAATGATAGCCTCCGGCTGCAATACCAAATGCCCCTTATCATCCATGGGTGGTATTTCATCCTTCACGGTCACCTGCTGCCCCAATGCCTTCTTCAGGCATGATACATGAAAAATGTTATGAATCTTGCTGCCTTGGGGCAGCTCCAACTCATATGCAACGTGTCCAATCCTGTATATCACCCTGTATGGCCCATAAAAGTGGAGATTGAGCTTCTCAGCCCCCTTTTGCTTCAGCGATGATTGTGGGTATGGATGTAATCATAGGTAGACCATGTCCCCTACCTCGAACTACCACTCCACCCGACCCCTGTTGGCATACAGCTTTTGTTGGTTCTACGTTGTAGCCATGTTATCCTTGAGAGCTCGGAGGATATCCTGACTCTCTTGGATCCAAATCTTGGCTCTAGGAGCCCCGCTATCACCAAACATCACGTCGACAAAAGATAAAGGATGATACCCATATAAGGCATAGAATGGTGACATACCAATGGACATGTGATGTGAAGTATTATAGCAGTACTCCCACAGATGTAGCCACTTCATCCATGCTCGCTGCTACCCACTAACATAGTTACGCAAGTAGCCCTCCAGCCACTTGTGAACTATCTCCATCTATTTGTCCGTCTGTGGGTGATAGCTGGTACTTAGTGTCAGCTCTGTCCCCACCAATCGGAAAAGCTCCTACCAAAACCTGCCCATGAAACAACTGACCCTATCATTGACAATGGTCATAGGAAGACCATGTAGCTTGAAGATCTCCCTAAAGAATAGCTTGGCCACCTATGTTGCTGTATAGTGTGCAGATATGGAAAAGAAATGTGCGTACTTTGTTAGTCGATCAACGATGACAAAGATACAATCCTTTCCCTGTACCATGGGCAACCCTGTGATGAAATCCATCGAAATACTCTCCCATTTCCCCTCCGAAATGCGAAGAGGCTGCAATAATCCTGCGTATGGCTCATCTCTCCCTTGTTCCTCTGGCAAACATCGCACTCCCGGATGTGTTGGAGTACGTCCTCCTTGAGGCCCTTCCATGAGAACCTCTCCCTAATGGCCCTGTGGGTTTTGGTAAAACCCTGATGTCCTGCCAATGGGGAATCATGTGATGCCTGGAGTATCTTCTTCTTGAGCTGAGACCCCTCAGTCAAGAAGATCCAGTCCCTGTAGTAGATGATCTCATCGACCACCCTGTACCTATCATCTGCCACCTGCCCATCCAGAACCTCACATGAAAATCTGCCTTGGAGTACTCTACTAAGAGTTGAGCCCTCTAATCTGTATCCAAGCTCATAAGAGACAACGTGGCTCGTCTACATGAAAGGGCATCTGCTACCACATTGTTCTTGCCTTTGACATACTCAATGTGAAAGTCATATGCTTGGATCTTATTGATCCACTTCTGCTGCCCCTCCTGTAGCTGCTTCTGCTCTAAAAAGAACTTGAGCTTGTTGTGATCAATCGTCACCTTGAACTTGTTGCCTACCAAATACTCCTGGAACTTAGCAAATGCATGCATGATGACCAGCATCTCCTTGTCATATATGGAATACAACCTCTCGTGCAGAAGGCGCTTCTCGCTCTCAAATGCTATAGGGTGACCTCCCTACATCAATACTACACCGATCCCCTCTCTCGATGCATCACACTCCAAAACAAATGGCTGCGTGAAATCTGGCAGTGCAAGCAACTCCTAGATAGCCCGCTTAATCTCATCCCAATAGGCCTTGGGGTGCCTATAGGGGGTGGTAGTCATAGCCTGTATGCCCTACTCAAGCTCGATGGTGTGCTCAAACCCTCGATCTGGTGGCTGTCCTGGTGGAATCTCTCCAAACACTATGGCATATAGATCAAGGATAGACTGTATCTCTGGGTGTGCCATCTACCCTGTACTTCCTACCTCTGATGTACGTAGCTGCACTGCCCACTCTATGTCTTCCTTTCAGAAGACTGCCTCCATCCGATGAGCCAAGACAGTGTGAGGCAGATATGTGTGTTGTCCCCATATCTTCTTATGCCTCCCTGTCTTCTCATCATCCCACTCCATCTCCAGGGTCTTCCAATCTTTCGTGGCCTTCCCTAGAGTGATAAGCCATTGAACACCAAGTATCATGTTGGTGTTCGGAATATCGACCATGAAAAAGTGGTCAGTCAATGTGTAGGTGCCCATCGTCACTGAAAGCTCTGGAACATAATGACCATGCATCATGGTCTGATCTCCTGGGACCAAGACTGAAAACCCATTGAAGCTCTCAATCTGTATACCTCTCCGGTCAACCATCTGGGCATCGATGAAGTTGTGGGTTGCCCCACTGTCAACCAAACCTGATATGTGTTGGCCACATATTGTCCCTCGTATGCGTAGCGTTAGATACTTGGGAACTCCTTGCAATGCTGCAAGGACCCCTCTGGTGGGTGCAAAAGATGCACCACCTGTTGCTGGTGGTGGAGGTGGCAAAGGTACCTGTATGTATGGCTATCTCCTACCTCCACACCCTCCTCGTCATCCTCTTATCCACTTCTCTTGGATAAGACCTCAATGAAATGTGCTTTACCAGCAGCACATCTATGTCCTGATGCAAATGGCTCCTGACAAGTGAAGCACAACCACTTGTTCTTCAGCTCCCTCCTAGCATCATCATCAAGTTGTACTGATCCTGGATTCCCCTTTGGAGGTGGAATCCTCACATCCTTCCCCTTAGATAGGAAAGACTGTCTCTGTGGGTAAGGTGTCCGAGTCCTAGGTAAGACATCCTGTAAGTCCCAGGTCCTACTGATAGCATCCTGGAGCATAGCTGGTCTAGTGGATCGGATTATACCCCGAAGTGGCTCTGCTAACCCCTCAACATACATATAGACCCTCCGTGCCGTGGAGAGGTCTGACACTATCACGGAGACCCTCAAGAAATTTGTAATGTAGGTCCCTGGGCTCCCTGTCTGTTTGAACCTCGTCAGCTCAATGAAATGTTGCTCTGGATCCATCCGATCAAATCACTCCATCAATATCCTCGTAAACTTGGCATATGATGTCACTGTGGAGTGCCCCAATGTACGAATCCCATGAAACCACCAATCCTAGGCCTCGCCATCCAAATGCAAGATGGCCTCTACCTGCGACATCTAGTTAAGTTGGAAATAAATGTCCAACTTCTCAACCCAAGAATTTTCCAAACTGTTTGATGAGCCATCAAACATAGGCAAGTGGAATATGCTCACTGCATGGTGGGTGTCGCCATCATGGTAATGTCAGTACCCTCTGTGATGATCGCGGGGTCTGCTATCCTGCTGGATCTAAACAAAATCTCTGAATGAGAGGGCTTCACTGAAGTCCTACCCATAGGCCTGGTACTCTGCAAAATAATCACCCATATGCCCGGGCTCTGCCTCCTGCTGGGTTGCAGCCCCCGTGTCTGCTCCTAAGAAAGTGGGCCTGGTAGAGCATCTAGGGGCATGTGAGGCCCCCTACTGCACAGTATCACGTTGCTCTGGCAAGCGATGGGATGCACTTGATACCTCACCGATCTGAAAAACTCATGGGCTCTCCCACTGTCTGGCCTCTGCTACTGTGAATCTCTGCCCCATCACCTCAATCTGCCTCGATAGATCCTGCACTGATTTGAGGAGCATATCCACAAATCTCTTCCCGTCCTCATCTGTCATCTGCTCTGCATCCACTACTCGCTCTCTCAGTTCTGTGTCTACCACAGGTTCCTCTTGTTCTGCATCTACCACAGGAACATAATCTCCCTCTCCGTAGGTATTCTCCAACCTACGCCCAGTGTCTCTGTATCTCTGACCTCTGTAACGATATAGGGTTTTTCCCCTGGTGTCATAGATTGCTAGCTCCACAGGCTGAGCCAAATCTATGCTCGGATACCACTGTAATATTCCTAACCCGGAATATTCCTCAAACCCCAGCAAAAACTCCAACCAAATATGTGCAATTGATATAATAACCCAAAAGTGATAAAATAATAGTGGAATAGCATATAATAATGTAAACAAAAAATATAAGCAGATATACCAGAAATGCAGCGAGAAATGCTAGTCCATTTTATTATACTGAACAATAAATGAGTACAAGAGGTTATTAGACAAATGACACCTCGACTTGCACAAGGCAAGTGAAGAAATACTCTTAGAATGACCAGAATGGCCTCTTTGTGTGGATGTTGCTGCTGTGTTGATGCTGCTACTAGAAAACAAATGATGTGGCTGCTCCCCTCCTCAGAAAAAGTTGAAACTTTGGAATTGGGCTCTACTTAAGAAACCCAAAAAAACCCGGAAATATTTCCTAGAATGGCCTCGCAGTAATCTGCGTCCCAACTGCTGGGAAACTGTCGTGCTACTGGTGCTGCTGGAAATCGAATGAGGATTTGGGGCTACTCCCCTCCTCAGAAAAGGCTAAAACTTTGGAATCAAACTCTAATAAAAAAACACAAAAAAACCCAGAAAGGGTTTTTGAAATGGCCGACCCCCAAAATCCACCCCCTTGGGGTTCTGTGTAGTTCCTGAAAGACGTTAATGAAGCTACTGCTAAAATGCTGATGGAACTGCTGCTGAAATGTTGATGAATCTACTGCTGGAATGGTAATGGAAATACCTTGCCCGAGTAGGCACTCAAAGTCCCCCGGGGCTAAGGGTGAGATCTTCGAACGGAGACACTCAATGCACTAAACAATGCTGCAGACTAGCTAAACAACCAGTGGGCTCTAAGTCGAAATGAATATCACAAATGCTCATAACCAGAATGATCCCAAATGAGGGGGTTCCTCTCTATTTTATAGCCTCTGCCTCTCACAATCCCTAGGTTCACTTTCTTCTGCGTGATCCCCTTCTTGCCATGTGTTCCTTCCCTCCTGCGCAGTCCCTCCATTTGTCTGTGTGGGCCCCATTTCTGCATCCCCCTTTGGCCCCCTTGGTTCCCCCTTAAGTCACAATGTTGTGCTTCCTAGGAAGTGACTTTTTATTCTAAAGTGAGTTATGTTCCCCCTTCCTCACTTTTTATTTACATATAACTATAGAAGGAAAAAATAAAACAAAATCAAATATTCCAATTAGTCATAGCTAATTAGGAATATTACACCATGCGGGGCTCAAAATGCCCACCCCCCTTCCCCACCCTTCCAAGACTTCTACCCACTTAAACCCATATATCATTAGCAGGAAATTATACTTAAACCTACAAATATTTCCATTTATTTTCCTAATTGAACCAGCCATTCTTATCATGAGAGAAACTAGACATTCTTTCCTTGTTTTCCGCATTCTTCTCCAACTGCAGAGAAGTGCTACTCTATCACCAAAAAAGGGTTCTGTAGCTACATACTAGTTTCTACCGATGAATTCCAGTTGTTGGTCATCCCTTCCTTTTCCCAGCTTCCAACACCTTCTTTCTCGCGTGATCACCTTGCATGTAGATACCTTGTTGTCTTGCCACCTTTTCCTTTAATCTCCTCCCCCACTTAACTGTCCTCATTATCAATGTACCTGCCCCTTTCCCATTTTTAATTTTCACCTCCTCCTCGTCCATGTGAAGTCCTCGGTTGAGGTGCCCACCTCCTATCTATTGATTTCCCTCCAGCATTCCTTGCCCTTTCCGTGTACTCTAGCCATTGTCCTTTCCTCTTTTCCCCTTGCGACTTGTCTCGTCCTGTGTCTAGCTGTCCCAGACTTCTTCCACCTGCTAGCCCCCATGTCCCTTCAAACCCCGATGAAGGATTAGTTTCTTTCTCTTCCTCATTTCTCAATATTTTTGTGAGGTTATTTAATGCTTCTGTTTGATTTATAGCTTCTCTCGTTATATCCAAGCTGCTCCCTAGTCTGCCACATCCCTAGTTGGCTAAGAAATCTTTTACCACATTTCCTGAACAACGTACATGTTTTGGGATAATGTAGGTTATTCCTTCTATCAGACTTCCTATTTCCTCTACTAGTCTTGTTGTTCTCCAACTTTGGCTTAGTTTTTTGCAGGGAGTTCCTTGCTGAACTTTTCTCACTGCATCTATCACTAGTGTTGAATCTCCTTCCACTACCATCTTCTGGTATTTTTCTCTACGGACAATTTCTAACCCTTTTTCAGCGCATAGAATTCTACTTCGTTGTTTCTTGTGGTTCCACAGTCCATTGAAAACACCCTGATTATGCTGCCTTGGTGATCTTTCATCACATCCCCTGGGCATACTATTCCTGGATTGCCTTTAGCTGCACCATCAAAGTTTAGTGTAAGAAAGTGCTTCGGAGGAAACATGAATTGAGCTACAGAGTCACGGTGATGGGTTATTCTTTCTAGGAGTTCAACATCAACATCCTTGGATTCAAGTTTAGCCTGTCCATGACTTGTCTTTCCTATGGTGTGGTTTCTGAATCATCTGGGTACCATTTCTAGGCTAGAATCGTCTCTCGAATGTTTTGAACTATCTTTTCCCACACTTCCATTGACGTTCTTTTTCCCGTTTGAAGATTCTTGAATTCCTCTCTTTCCATACTTCCCACAAAAGGAATCCTAAGGAGATATTCCAGGCTCGACTCAAGATAGGGCTTTGGTATATTTTCTTTCTCCATTTTTCCATTTTTTTTGGGTGCTTGACTGATCTTTATCCATGTGGTCAAAGAGTAATTCATGCTTTTGCCATAAGACTCTAATGTAATTGTAGTCATTCATTAGATGGTCCATAATTTCATTTCTTCCCTCACATGTGAAACATATTCATGGTCCCTGCATCCCTCTTACCTGCAATTGATCCCATGTTAAGGCGCGGCCATGGTAAACCACCCATATGAAGAAGGCTACTTTCGGCCACAATTTATCCTTCCATATGCATTCCCATAAGGGTTTCCCTTGTTGTTGTTGGTGTTCTGCTTGTAGATAATATCCTTCTTTGATGGTGAACATCCCTTTTATTCTGTAGCCCCATATTTGAATATCATATCCTTCCGTAATCGCTCTTCTTCTAGTTTCCATTTCTTTATCATAATTTTCCAACTGTATAGAATTAGGTGCTTCTGGCCAGTGTTGTCTACTCTTCCATTTTCTCCATTGAGCTTCTGTTTCCATTTCCCAGAAGTTCCTCACTATGTGGTTTGCTGGGATGTTCATGCTTAGGAATATTTCCACTAGGTTGGGCTTACTAAATAATTTTTCTCTCTGTTGCCAAGCTTCTTACCATAACCTTTCTTTATCAACTCCTGTAATTTCCTAGAAGCTATGAGTTATGACTAGTTCCTTATCTTTTGTTCTCAGGTTCCATATTGTCGACCCTTTTATGTTCTCCTGAGTTCCAAATTCTCGACCCTTTTATGTTCCTCCTTGTAACCATCACCACCATATCTTATCCCCCATGACCTAGTTCAAAGTATATGGGTCCTGAAGGCCCAACCCCCCTATTCGGTTGGTTTAATGAGCCAGTTCCAAGATAATAAGGCCGATTTCTTGATTGCTTGTGGTCATTTCCATAGGAATTTCTTCAATATATTTGTCATCTCATTGCATACATTTTTTGGAACTACTAGGCTTAATAGATGGTATATAGGTATTGATTGAAGCACTACCTTAAGCAGTATAACTCTACTTGCCATGTTTAAAGTCTGGAACGTCTAGTTCTATAGGCGGCCTTGGATGTTTGCGAGGAGTACCTTCAAATTTCCCACTCTAATTGGATGGAGGCTTAATGGAATCCCCATATATGTTGATTGGAAGCTTCCTATACGGAATCCCATTATTCTTTCCATAAATGTTTAGGATTGGGCTGTTGTGTTGAAGAAGAAGATGTTTGGCTTCTCTTGTTAATCTGTGTTCATGAGATATTCATAAAGTCCTGAAAAATGGTGAGGAAGGCTCTGGCTTCCTTAACAGTTGCTTGGTAGAACATCATAGTGTCTTCAACAAATTGTTGATGTGTTAAGTCCAGGTCATTTCCCCACATGTGTAGGCCTTTAAATTATCCTGCTTGCTCCTTCTCTTTCACATATCTACAAAGACCTTCAACTGCTAGTATGAACATGAAAGGAGAAATCATATCTCCTTGTATTAGCCCCCTTGTTGTGTTGAATGCCTCTGTCGGGGTTCCGTTTAGTAGGATTGAGAATACAAGAGTTGATATTAATGTATAGATCCATTTTATCCATCAGGGGTCAAAGCTGAAGGCTTTCAAGATTCCTTGTAGATAAGTCCATCTTAACCGATCATAAGCTTTTGATAGATCTAATTTGATTAATTCCTTTTGCTTTGAGGTTCTTGAGGGAATGTATTGCTTCTTGGGTTATTACTATCCCATCTACTATTTACCTTCCTTTTACGAAGCCATTTTTGTCTTGGGAAATTAAGGCTGGGACGATTGATTCGAGATGATTGACCGTGATGGTTGAAAGGATTTTACAAATTACATTGCATAAAGCTATGGGTTTAGGAGTTGGGTGTACCTTTATTGTTCTTCTGGACTCCTCTAATAATTCTAGGATATCCTCTCCTAGAATACCCCGTGTTGTCTGGAAGAATTCCATAGTGAATCCATCCAGCCCTAGAGCTTTATTTTTTGCTAATCCTTTGACTACCTCTTCCACTTCTTCCTTGGTTATTATTCTCATTAGGGCTAGGTTTTGATCTCTGTTGACCAGTTGGCGGATATGCCTAGTTATCTTGCCTATCTCCTCTATTATATTTTGATTTGGTTTAGTCATTATATCATGGAAATGATGAACTAGTAGTTTCTCCATCTCTTCAGTTTCTATTAGTCGGTTTCCTCCCTAATCTAATAGGGAAAATATTATGTTCTATTGTCAGTGTTGTATCATTGCTTTATGGAAGAATATTGTGTTCCTTTCTCCCTGCCTTAGCCACTGGAATCTCGATTTTTATTTCCACAATATTTCTTCTTACTTCCTCCTTTATTCTATTTTCGTGAGCAACTGTCCTTCTTCCTCTACTAGGGTTTCTGATTGACCATTTGTTATTATTTTTTGTTGCACCCTTTTCTTCCTTGCCTAAACCAATTCTTGATCTTGGTGGATATTCCAATTATTCTTTGTTCCATTATTTTATTTTCCTTTGAGCTCTTTGAGGTGTAACTAGAATGTATCCATTTTGTTCCTCCCCCATTCTATACTTGATCTCCACCATTCCTTTAATTTTTCTAAGAAGATCAGATCCCGCAAACAGAAGGCTTAAAACCAGAATGGTCTCTTATTATTCCTTCGTTTCATATCTATTTCTAGCCTTATTGGCCAATGGTTTGATCCCATCCATAGCAGGATTGATGCTTCATAGTAAACATCTCTACTTATTAAATACTTCATTGCCAAGAAATGCTCTAGCCTTGACGTAATTTGACAGTTTCCTCCTCTTTGGCTATTCCAGGGGTATGTTCCATTGTTGGTTGGGACATCTACTAGGTGGAGCTCTTCTTGCATATCCCTGAACTACTCCATTTTGGGTTCTTCTATTATGATACCTCCTTTTTTTGCCTCCAAGGAGGTTATTAAATTGAAATCCCTTGATATTAACAAGAGCTTTTCTGCATGTGGTTGGCTTAAATTCCTAATGCTTTGTATGAAGTTTTCCTTCTCTGCAGGGATGTACAGCCCATACACTATTGAGATTAGGATCCATTCTTATGTTCGTATGTTCGGAAATGGCCAGTAAGAATTCTCAATATTCATATCTAGTATTTTGCCATCACTTTTGAAGGGTTCCATAGAATAGTTATTCCCGTTGCACTCCCTTTTGCATCCAGTGAAACTACTTCATATCTTGGTTTCATTTTCCATAAAACCTCCTCTAGCTTTTCACATACTATCTTTGTTTCTTGGAGAAGAACTATTTGAGGTTTTTCCTTTCTTAGTCTCTCTTGCAGATATCTCTTTTTGCCCCTACTATTAAGGCCCCTTATATTCCATGATAGTACTATCATTGGTTAACTTTGTGTAGTTTCTGGAATACCTCTGAGAGTGGTACAACCATTCCATTGTTCACCAACATCTATCCCATTATTTGGATTGATTCTTGCAGATTTCTTCTCCCTCTTTTTTTGCCTCCCTTACTTCTATTGTGTTGTCCTTCTGGTTTTTCTTCTTGTTGCATCCTTGGTTGCTTTGTTATCTCTACTTGTCTCTATCCTTGGTTAGCCTTGTATTGATGGAAAGTTTCCTTGTATAATTTATTTTGGTCCTCTAAGATGAATCTTTCATCCAGATGTCTCCATTCATTTAACAATATTTTCAAAACTTCCTCTTCCGTGCTTAACTCCTCTCCCTTGCCTACATCCACTTCATTATGGTAAGATCTATTTGTTCATATTCTTCTTTATTTGTCGGATCCATTTCAGATTTCCTCTTTTGAGTTATTTTTGTTTTTGACTATTTTCTTTTTCTTTATCTTGGTAGTCCAATGTTTCTGTCCCATTTTCCATCCCTTCCTCTTCTTCCTGTAATACCTGATATATGTTCTTGTTGCTCGTTTATGTTTGATTGTCTTCTAGGTTTTGTTGTCCTTTCAGGGTCTTCCTTTTATGCTTGACTTCTTTGAATCCCTCATCTATCTCATGTGGGGGTTTCATTTGTTTTGCTTCTTGGTTTCATGGACATTCTTTGAATGAGCGTCCATATTCATGGCAACGACGTCATTAGAACGGTATATACTCATAGTCCAAGGTTTGTTGCGAGATTTCTTCATGATACTCTAGTTCCGTTAATTCAGGGATCAGCTCTGAAATATTCATGTACACACAAATCATAGGATAGGAAGTGTAGCGGCCCCTTCATGTGCTTTTTGTGATTTTAACAAATCGCCCTATTGAGTTCCTGATTCGTTCTAGTATTTCTAGATCCCAAAAGTCCATTGGGTATCTGAAGAGTCTCACCCATTTAGGGGCTACTAGGAATTTTTCTTTATCAGGATTAGAGCATTCCTCCCCGTACCTCATAAACAATCCTGAATTATCATGAAAATATGACCATTTTCGAAGACTCTTTCCTTATCTTGTAGGTTTGAGAAGATTATCGTAAAAAACCCTTTGGCTCCTAGCTTGAGTTCTACATGTCCTTTAGGTTTCCATTGCTACTAGATCCATTTGATCAGATCCCTCACTATTAGGGAGACAACAATGAATTTGAAAATCATTGCATGGTCCTTCATGTGGCTGCAATATCTCTCTAGTTTGTTAAAGGGTATTATAAATCTGGGTTTCTCCATTGCACGCAGCAAGGATTGTCCTCTGCTCTGGGCCTGCTATCTAGATCCTAAGATAGGGCCATTATTGGCAGGTGCCTCTTCCGAGGAACTCTGTTTCTTGCTAGATTTTCCACTTGAATCCCTAGCTACTACATTCGGGTAGGAGGGGATCCCTTCCCCCCCTTCTGAAGTTTGCATGTACTTGCCTTTAGTGAGTTGTCTACAATGTGGTTGATACTATGTCGTGATAGGTTTCTTGTAGGTTTTCAAACCCTAGGGTTTGCGCCTCATGTTTGCAAAGCTTATTTTCTCATTCCCCATGGTAATATATCTAGTACTCTTTTGAAATTATTTGTTATTATTGAAATAATAAAAATAAATAATAAAGGAAAATATTGTTGAATAGAATTTTGCACTACATGTATAATTGATTTGTAATTCACGCAACATTTCATGTGGACAGTCCACCCACCGTCAAGGACTAGAAAGAAAAATCATATGAAAGAAATACTTATTAGCCTTATATAAAAATAAATCAAAATAGCAATTAAAAATTAAACATTAAAATAATTATAACTTGAGGCATTAGGTCAAAAGGTAAAAAAAAATTCATATCCGAAGTACTGAAAAAAAATTAACATAATTAAAGAAGAAGGGCAATAAATATTTGATACAGGAAAAACATTAAGAGTAAAAGTAAATATTGAGAAAATTATTGCGGGATGTATGAATCAAATTTAATTAAATAAATTAAGAATTCAAAGAGTCGTTAAGGATTAACTATTAAAAAATAAATAAAAATTAATTAATATTTGATGTGTAAGGTCAAAATGTTATAAAGACAAAAATGTTATACTTAGTCGTTGTAAGTTATAAATTAAGAGAAAGGGGGAACGGGGGATGGTGGGGTTGCTAGGGACGGTGCCTTAAACAACCTAAATTAATATAAAAAAGAGGGGGGAGTGGGGCATGGGGCATGGGGCATGGAGGAGCGTGACAATTTATAATTAAATTATAATAAGATTCAGAAAGAGGCAAGGAAAGAAAAATATTCAGAAAGAGGTAAGGAAAGAAAAATATACAGAGCAAGGAAAGAAAAATATACAAAGTGAGGGAGGGGAAATGAATTTATTAATGACCAACTTGACTGATAATTCATTTCTAGGATTGTCTAAGCTTGTAGTTGTCTTCATCGTTGAAGTTTTTGGGGTCCTTCTCGATCTATTGAGTTTCATGAATCATTCAAAAATTATAAAAGGGGAGGAAAGCTAGAATTTTGAATTCACCCAAATAAATGAGGTTCTTAGAATTAAAAGAAAACTCAACTATTGTTGACTTTACTAGTCACAAGTCATTGATATAAGCTATATATTCTTTAAAGTGAGATTTGAAAGGATGACCAATTTAGGAAAATGTAAGTTTTCTTATAAGAATATAGAATTTGGTTAACCCCTAGATTGAGCAAAGGGTCAGACTTATATTAAAAATTCTAAAAATTCTAAAACCCTTAATTTTGGTTTAGATGATCCTTATGCTCCATATTTACCTATGGGTTTAGGTTCTCTCTCCCACATTTTTGACCCCTCTCTTTTTTTTAATTTAATTAATTTTATTCATATACATTTATCTTTAATCTCTTAATTTATAAGTGTAACAACTACTTCAAATTTTTTAACCTTTTGACCTAATGCCTCAAATCTTAATTATTTTAATATTTAATTCTTAAGGAATCATTGAATTGTTTCTTTATTTAATTAATTTTAATTCATCCATCCCCATTCCTTTTCTCAATATTTATTTTTAATCTCTTAATTTATTTCTTCAAATATCAAATATTTACTATTCTTTAATTATATTAATTTAATTCCGTTACTTCAACACCTACTTTGAATTTGTTAACCTTTTGACCTAACACCTCCAATGATAATTATTTTAATGTTTATTCCTTAATGACTACCTTGAATTATTTTTATATAAGGCTAATAAACACTGGTTCAATATCACTTTTCTTTCTAGTCCCCAATGATGGGGGAGTTTCTACCTAAAACATAAGGAAAATCCATTACACTAGTATTCCAAATTTATATTTAACATGTCAAGCAAGTGTGGAACTCCTCACTCTTAACAAAAAAAAATTGTTAGCTATCAACAATAAATTAGATTTTAATATGTCTTTTTTATTAAATCCATGACTTAATTTTTTTATTTAAAAGGTGAAAAATTTTATTTATTTTTAATTAAAATAAAAATAAAAATTCCTATTTCGAAATGAACTTCACCTATTAACATAATTATAACATTGTGACCTTGCTAAATACACAAGGAAAAAAATCTCACTAATCATATTATATGGTTGCATATAAACACTAGCTCAACCATATAAATTAAATAGATGGTAAAGACCCATATGCATCACTCCATAATAAAAAAAATTACTTCATAATAAATCTCATGTTTTTAAGAAAATTTTCAATGATAATCTAATCTAATAAGAGATCTAAGATAATTAATAAGGTATTGCATACTTATGTGCATGGATTAGTCTATGTCATTATATGCAATGGATTGATAAAATTGCGGAATGCACAAATATTGAAGCAGTAAACAAACACAATAGGTAACACATGACACAACAAATTTAATAAGGAGTTCACCCAATACTCCTGGGCTATATCTCTTGGTCCAGCCTTCAGTGGTGGCCTCTCTATTATGTCCTCAGGCAGAGTTTTGCTTACAATAGTGAGCTCAATTTGAGCCTCACACACAACAAAATACAACAATAAGAGTTCACTTGAACCTCTCAAGTTCCCTATGGGTATACAGACTCCCCTAATGCTCTCTGTCCCAACTTTGTCTCAGCATTTGCCTGAATACTTCTCTCCCCATTATGTTCTATGTCTGTGGCTTTTAAAGCCAACCACGTTGCCTGTTCATTTCACATCCTCATCTCTCAGTCTCCTTGGCTTCTGAACGCTTAGAATCCCTCTACCAGCATTATTCACTCAATGTTTAATGCCTAGAGAGGAGGTGGCCACCATTCTGTAACGCCATAGTGTTGTGGGCCTCTGAAACCCCTGAAACGGTCGCACTCTTTCAAACACAGGGCAAGTGTGTTTTAATAGATAAAGTCCACCAAAAACTCATATATCGGAATTTAAAAGTCATTAAATATGCTTCATTCCCCTATTGGGGCCATTCATAAGTCGCCATCGCATCTTGGAAGGGCTCCATCTCTATGTATTTCATTTAATACGAAAATATATTAAAACACTGTAAATCCCCACATTCCAGACTTGAAATATTGTTTAATATTGTCGATAAACCCTTTTGGGTCTGCAACATCGCATCAGCACTTTTCCCTTTAGTTTTTCGTTTGTTCACGAAAATGCGATTTACAAAGGAAAAGTCAGTTTTCCAGACTTCAAATACATGCAATGCCAGCTATTTTATGATCGAGTCCACAATATCACTGCCTTTATGGTTATTGGCCTCGCTCCACTGCATAGTTTCGATGCAATGCGGTGATGCAATATATCGCAATCGCTCGTCACAATAACCCTCGGGCCATTGTAAAGTGCTCCGCTGCATTCTCCAATAGCGATCTTGGGATGTGATATGGGATGTCGATCTGTGCACTTAATTGACGGTCCATATTAACTCCGCCAATACGTCATCACCATATATGTGTTTTGAGCGCTGATATCCCTGTTCTGCGAGTCCCGATTATGATTACCCATCCAATCTGGACCGTTGATCAGCCAGATCGGACGGCTACTATGAATCACTCTATTCTACCTCTGATAGATCCATTTTCTCTATTTTCACGGGTTTTGGGCTACCCGAGAGTGTTTTTCCGCCCGGCTAAGGGTATCCCTCTTTCGATATTTTTGATCTTTTAAGGTATTTTTTGCTTTGGGATGATTTTTAATAGTTTTATGAAGACTTAGAGGGCATTCATGGATCCATTTGGATCATGCCTTCCGACTGAAAAAGGCCTTTGGACCACCAAAAATTGGTTTTCAAGCATCAATCAAGTGAGGATACAGCTACCTCACTTATGCAATCTCTATCCATTTTGCACTGCTGGGTTTTGAACCTTTGAGTCCAATCCTTAGGTACTCAACATCTCATTTGCACATTGTCCTCACCTTCCTATCCAGAATTGTATATTGCTATAACTGATTGAGGTATTTAGGAAACCGATCGTCAATGGAAGGCAGTTGACTTTGCTCTTCAAGATCTTCAATTAATGAAGGTTCAAACAGTCTTAAATTTTCTGCATTTACTATTGATGTGCATGTATGCTAGTAGATCAAGGTGGAAAGTATTCTCACCAATTTTCTCAAGTATCTTAAAAGGCCCATACTTTATTAGTTTCATCTTCTTTCCTTCACCTTGCATTATGTCCTTGCTGATATACAGCCAGACTTGATCGCCAACTTCGAAGCTGTGCTCCACCCGGTGTTTATCATGCGTTGTCTTGTATTTGGCTTGGCTCTTTTCCAACTATTCCTACATTGCCTTGTGAATCTCTTGGATCTATTCAATGAATCTAGTTGCTTTATCCACATCACTGTGTCCAGCAACTGCTATGCCTTTTTCAAAGACAAAATCAAAGGGAGACCTTGGTATAAAACCAAAACAAGTCTCAAAAGGAGATCTCTGTGTAGAATAATGTTTAGCACAGTTGTAAGCATGTTGCACATAGCATAAATGTTCATCCCAAAGCTTGGGACGATTGCTGCAATAATCCCTGATCAACTGTATCACTATCCGGTTGACTACCCTTGTTTGGCCATCTATCTATGGATGAAAGGTTGTGATTTTCTTCAGTCTTGTGTCCATTAATTCCCACCGATTTGACCAAAACTTTCCAACAAATCTGGGGTCTCGATCAAATACAATGGAAGTGGGTAACCCAAAATGCACCCAAACATGCTGAAAGAATAATTTTGCTATTTGTTCAACTGTAATCTTCTTATTACAAGGTATTAAAATACACATTTTGCTTAACTTGTCCATGATAACATATAAATAGTCATGTCACTTTCTAGATTTTGGCAATCCCCCAACAAAGTCCATGGAAACGCTTTCCCAAGGATGGGAAGGGACTGGCAGCGGAGTGTACAAGCCTAGTTTTCTATTGTTGCGCTTGCTTTTAGCACACATGGTACACCCTCTTACATATCTAGAAACTGTTTCGTGCATTTTGGCCAATAGCAGTATCTTTATAGTTCTGCAATTGTTTTGCTTACACCAAAATGACTTGATATTAGAGAAGTATGTGCCTCCCTAATTATGTTAATTCTCTCAGTTTGTGGAATACATAGCCTTCCCAAATGATACAAGAGTTGGTACTTAACATAGTAATCCAATTCTTCTACCTTTTTTCCATTACTTAGAGCTGCATATACATCTTTGAAGTCTATATCTTGAGCATATTGTTCAATGTATCTTTCATGGAATAATGAGTTATGTTTAAGTATAGTAGATGAATTTATGATTGGTCTAGACAACATATCTGCAACTTTATTGTGTATGCCCTTTTTATATATGATGACTAAATGAAAGTGTTGTAGGAAACCCATCCATCTACAGTGTCTTGATTGTTGTAAATTAGTTTGTGAGTGCAAGTACTGAAGTGGCTGATGATCAATATGTATTACTGTTTCTTTGCCCACTAAGTAATGTTTCCACTTCTTCACACTCTGAACTAATGCATACAGTTCTTTATCATATGTAGGATAACTAACTACTGCAGAATTAAAAGTCTCAGAATGGTAGCATATGGGTTTACCATGTTGCATCAACACTACTCCCACAGCATAATGATTGGCATCTGTTTTGATCTCAAATGGTTGTTGAAGATTTGGTAATGCTAGTACTGGTGTTGTGCTAATTTTTTCTTTCAAGGTGTCAAAGGATTTTTGTTGTTTGCCTCCTCACTAAAACACCTTGTTCAATCCCATCAAAGAATGTAAGGGAGCTGCAATTAAGGAAAAGTTAGCAATAAACTTTCTCCAATATTGTGCTACCCTTAGGAAGCTTCTAACTTCAGTAGCAGACTTGGGTTTAGGCTAGTTTACAATGAGTGCAACCTTAGAGGGATCTATCTTCAATTCAACACCCCCTACAATATGACCGAAATAATTCAAAAATGTTTTACCAAATTCACATTTTGATAATTTAACATAGACATTTTCCTTTTTCAAAACATCTAGGGTCTGCTTCATATGCTTCAAATGTCCTTCCCATGTTTTACTAAATACAAGAATTTCATCCAAATATACAATTACAAAATCATCAACAAAAGGCCTAAGTACATCATTCATTACTCTCATGAAAGTGGTAGGAGCATTAGTTAAGCCAAAAGGCATAACTAGCCATTCATACAACCCTTGCTTTGTTTTGAAAGCAGTCTTCCATGCATCTTTCTCTGCTACTATGACCTGATGGTAACCACTACGTATGTCCAACTTGGAAAAGTAAACAGCCTCTTTTATCTGATCCAATAGATCATCTATGCGAGGAAGGGCATAACGATTCTTGATCGTTATTTTATTCCGTTCTCGGTAATTAATGCACATCCTCCAAGAACCGTCCTTCTTTCTCACCAACACGATTGGGGTTCTGCATGGCGATGTGCTTGGTCTTAGGAACCCTTTCTCAAGCAGCTCCTGTACCTTCCTCTTTATTTATGTATTCTCTATAGTAGATAACCTATACATTCCGATGTTAGGCAATGAAGCATCTTGCTACAAATTAATATCATGTACAGTTTCCCTATTTGGTGGCAGACCTTCAGGTTCTTGAAATAAGATATCATATTTTGAAACAACCTTTTCTATATCAGCTTGTTGTTTACCATCACAGCCTTCAAATACATTGGTCTTATCAGGTTTCTTTTCTTTTACAACCATCAGTAAATATTTCTTGCATGAATTTACAACTCTTTTCATCTGCCCTCAGTTTATGAGAGTATAATTATTATTGAGTTTGTGATATATTTTATCCCATCTTTAACAAGTTGATACTTATTTTCAGCTCTATAGATTATGGCTTTTCTATCATACAAGTAAGGACTTCCTAAAACAATTCCACATATATCCAAGGGAACAATATCTAACTCAACCTCATCCACAAATGTTGACCCAAAAGAAAACCTAAGTTTACATTGTCTAGTCACGTGTAGTTTTACTTTATCACATACCCAACCTAATGGATATGGCTTCTTGTGAGGTGTGGTTAGAAGTCCCAATTTCTTTACAATTGCTTCTGAAATTAAGTTTGCTTGTGAGCCACTATGAACAAGCTCATGTCTTCTTCTCTCATTTTCTTCACTATCGATAGTTTGGGCATAATTACTAGCAGATGCTTCAGAATATTTACCCTTTATACCTGTGGCTGCAACTGTTGTTTCCTCACCTGAGTCTGACCCCAAATATTTTTGTATAGCAGCAGTAGTCTTCTTCTTCTTTCCATCGAACTTCTTGGGTTTCAGCTCTAGATGAAAAGACCAACAATGTTCATCATCATGTCCATCCTTCTTGCAGTGAATGCATGAAGGTTTAGCCTTTTGTACAGTATTGGCCTTCCTCTCTTTCCATTTCTTCTTCCTCTTTTCCTTGTTCTTGCTTGCAGTGGGTTTTGATGATCCCCCAATTTCAGGGTTCACATTCTTGCCTCTAGCCTCTAGATGGGTAGCCTGAACAGATACCTCATCTATGCCATTAGGGTTAAACATGAGCATGGTATGTCTCAAATAACTATGTACACCACCTATATACTTCAACAAAGTTTTAGGTGAGTCTAAAGAAATGCCTAGAATCAAAGCCCTTTTTCTAAACTCTTGAGTGTAGCTTTCTACACTTTTTCCTTTTAATTGGTGAAGAGTTTTCCAACTCATCATAGCTTGCTGCATATAAGCCAGTGGATAGAATTGTTTTTTAATTACAGAAACAAATTCACTCTAGACAAAAAGAGTTTTACAATGCTTCTTCCAGTTAGGTTGTGTCCTACCTTTCCACCATACCAATGCAGTTCCTCCAAGGTGTAGTCTAGCCAACTGAATCTTACTTTTGTCTTAATCGATATTTTGCACCCTACAATACACATCAATCTTCCTAATCCAGTTATCTAGCTTCTCTGCATTTAACTCTCCATCAGAAACAAGAGAATCAAATTTAACATCTGATTTAATCAAAGATGTTTTCTTCTTTTTATTGTCAGGGTCATCAGGAGGTGTGCACACAGGAACTTCTTTTCCTTTCCCTTTACCTTCAGAATGGCCATCTATATGAGATTCTTCTAATCCTTTGTTTTGTTTCGAAGTAGAAGAATCTTCACTCCTACCTTTCTTAAATTCTCTATACATTTCTTCTACCATGGCTCTCATGGTCATGAAGCTATCCATGAACTGAGAGTTTGATTACAAAGGGTTTTCTTTTGCCATTTTCCTCCTAATATAGACTCTACCAATTTCTAGGTTAGATTCAACAAATTTCCCTCCTCCTAATTTATGCTTTGATCTAGTGAGCATTCATAAACAGTCCAGCACAAGCTTGTCTATCCTTAGCAACCTAAAGCTCTAATACCACTTGATCTGATACGAGATCTAAGACAATTAATAATGTATCACAAACTTATGTGCATGGATTAGTCTATGTCATTATATGCAATGGATTGATAAGATTGTGAAATGCACAAACAATGATGCGGTAAAAAAACATAATAGATAACACATGACGCAACAAATTTAATAAGGAGTTCATCTAGTACTCCTGGGCTACATCTCCTGCTCCAACCTTCAGTGGTGGCCTCTCTATTATGTCTTCAGGCAAAGTTTTGCTTATGATAGTGAGCTAAATTTGAGCCTCACACACAACAAAATACAACAATAAGAGTTCACTTGAACCTCTCAAGTTCCCTATGAGTACATAGACTCCCCTAATGCTCTCTATCCCAACTTTGTCTTGGCATTTTCCTGAATACTACTCTCCCCATTATGTTCTTTGTCTATGGCTTTTAAAGCCAACCACGTTGCCTATTTGTTTCACATCCTCGCCTCTCAGTCTCCCTAGCTTCTGAATGCTTATAATCCCTCTGCCAGTGTTATTCAATCATTGTTTAACACGTAGAGAGGTGGTGGCCACCATTTTGTAACGCCATAGTGCTGCGGGCCTCTAAAACTCCTAAAACAACTGTGCTCTGTCAAACACAGAGAAAATGTGTTTTAACAAAGAAAGTCCACCAAAAACTCATATATCTGACATTAAAAGTCCTTAAATATCCTTCATTCCCCTATCACATCCGTTCATAAGTCGCCATCGCATCTTGAAGGGCTCCGTCTCTGTGTATTTCGTTTAATACTAAAATACATGAAAACACTTTAAATCCCCGCATTCCAGACTTGAAATGTTGTTTAAAATTGTTGATAAACCATTTTCGGTCCGCAACATCGCATCGACGCTTTTCCCTTTAGTTTTTCGTTTCTTCCCAAAAATTGGATTTACAAAGGAAAACTCAGTTTTCTGGACTTCGAAATACATGCAATGCCACCTATTTTATGATTAGGTCCGCAATATCACTGCCTTTATTATTAGCAACCCCGCTCCACTGCATAGTTGCGATGCGATGCGACGATGTGATATATCACAATCGCTTAGCACAATAACCCTCGGGTCATTGTAAATCACTCCACTGCATTCTCCGATAGCGATCCCGCGATGTGATATGGGTTGTCGATCTACACCCTTGATCGATGGTCCATATTAACTCTGCCAATTTGCCATCGCCATATATGTGTTTTGAGCACCAATATCCCTGTCCTGCGAGTCCCAATTGTGATTGTCGTTCCGATCTGGACCGTTAATTGGCCAAATTGGATGGCTACTATGCATCACTCTATTCTACCTCCGACAACTCCATGTTATCTGTTTTCATGAGGTTTGGGCTACTTGAAAGTGTTTTTATGCTCAGCTAAGGGTGTCCTTCTTTCAACGTTTACGATCTTTTAAGGGATTTTGGGCTTTGGCATGATTTTTTAATAGTTTTATGAAGACTTAGAGGGCATTCTTGTAACCATTTGTATCATAATCACATTAGAACTCATTTATGGACGCGTTTTGAATCATCTAGTGTGTTCATGTTGTTAAAATTAAAATGATCATATAACTAACTAAATTATAATTTTATTGTAAAGTATCACGACAATATAAATTAAATACTTGGTAAATGGTGTCAATGTATGATTAGAAAAACACTTAATGCAATATTTATATATCACATTGCCTACATTAAAAGAATATAAAATTAACTAAATTATAAGTTTATTTTAAATTATTGTAATTAATAATTATAAATAAAATTAATATAGGAGTTAAACAATGTTTAGAGATTCACCCCTACTTTATCATGAAAAGTGTCAACTTGCAAACATTTTTTTTTACAATACAATGGGCCAATACCATGGCTTGTCAATACCATATATCAATATGATATGTGTGGATATGTCATTTTTTTAATTAATTAATTTGAGATAAAATAATTAAAAGAGCATAACTAACTAAGAGATAAAACTCAACCCTGAATACTCGTATCAATTTTCGAGCATATTTCATGAAAGCTAAATCTCTATCATCCACCTAATAATTACTCAAAATTACCCCGAGCGGCTCTCTAGCCAAGTACGGTCTCCAGCCAAGTACCGTATTCATGCCGAATATAACATATTTAAGGGGGAAATTAAACTAGCCTACACAATCTTAACTATGGATCTACTAAGTGTTGAGAGGAATAAAATCTCTTTAGATGGAAACATGTTCCTAGAGGGATAAAATCTCTTTAGATGTAAACCTATTTAAGTGTGAAAAAACCTTTGATCACCCTTAGTACTTGGTAGATCTAGAGTTAAGATAGAAATATGTTGGTTAAATTAAAAATCAAGAAGATCTATTATGAAATAGACATGGCTATCAACATTATTCTTATTTTTATTCTTATTAAAAATATATAATCATATCCATAGAGGTCGTCTAGCCCAATATGGTAGAGATGTTGTAATCTAATGTAAACATTTAAACTTGTTCGAAATAAAATAAAAATAAAAATAACCATATAAAAATAACTGTATAAAAATAAATTTGACCAATGGTGTTCATGTGGAATATAGGCTATATAAAGGGAAATTAAACCAGCCTAGATGCATGTTAACTTTGGATCTATCAAATGGAAGGATAAAATCTCTTGACATGCAAATCTCATTTGAGTGAAAGGAGATTTGATCCCTCTCGGCTTTTGGTAGTTCCAGAGTTAATATGGTTAAACATATATACATTTGAAAAAATATGGCACAAGATTCTTATCCATGGAGATTGAACCCAATATTACAATGGAGATTCTCAATATATAAATAGGTTTTGTTACAATATCATGGTTATCAATACAACATTCTCAAAAAGCCATAACATATAAAAGGATACATAATTACTTGGATGATAACTATCAACCTTCAATTTCTGTAATATCACTAAAAAGAATTTAGAATATTCCATGAAAGTTAAATTCCTAATACGTACTTAATAACTTTTTATAGTTAAATTTTATGAATTTAGGCTTCTGCAATCCATATTATGAATGTTGAGAGATCTTTTCGTAAAAATCATATAAGAAACCTTTTGTCTACGAGTTTCGAACCATCATCATCTTATATTTAAATTTTATGAATTTAGGCTTCTGTAATCCATATTATGAATGTTGAAGATCTTTTCGTAAAAATCACATAAGAAACCTTTTGTCTACAAATTTCGAACCACCATCATCGAGTATGGTTCATTTCTAGAATAAGTTAAATTTTATTTCAAAATAAACATATACATCATAATTACTTTGAAGATATTAAAATAACAAATACCTTTCAATAGCCTAAATTTGTAATATCCACGTGGCATGCTTATATAAAAAGAATCTACATAATAAACCCAGGGAAAACATCTCCACATCAATTAGTTTAACTTTTAACCTTCTTAGGAATATATTTCTTTTTATTCCACTTAGATGGCAATGTTTCAACCGATATAGTTGACAAAAGCTTACAACTTTCTTAAATTATTGTATTTACGCCGTAAGGCGTTCCCCTATGAAATCAACTCTCTCAATTGTCACGTGTCATTGTTTGAGCCATTCGATCAGATGTTAGACGATTAAAACGTTCCATACCGTTGGATATAGTTTAGGTTAGTTTTTATATTCTTTTTGCACAATTTTTTTTGCCGCTTCAAATCTGGCTGAGCACGTGTCATTGTTTGAGCCATTCGATCAGATGTTAGACGATTAAAACGTTCCATACCGTTGGATATAGTTTAGGTTAGTTTTTATATTCTTTTTGCATAGTTTTTTTTGCCGCTTCAAATCTGGCTGAGCAGGGCGCGTCTGTCTCTGGGCATCCCACTCCAGGGGCTTGGAGGTTGATGAGGCTTGGAGGTTGATGAGCTTTTATCGCAGCGAGGGTTTTGCAGACAGTTTTTAATGGATCTTCTAGGCTTCAGATTTCATCCAAGGGAAGAGGAACTGGCTCAACCTCTGGATTAATGCCTGGAAGGCACTCCACACTCTTGGAGTCGCAGATGACCTTCGTGCAACCCATTTTCGATTAGAAGTTGATATTTGTTACGTTCATTGTTGGAAATGCAGCCATTGCCAATGCCTTGCAATTGAGGGATCTCAAAGGATTGACCCTACTCACACATATTATTAAACTTTGAGCTTGCAAATGGGGTTTATCAACTGAGGTTGAGGGAACTTGTCAGGGCATGACAAAGATGCAGACGCTTATCTTCTAATGTTGGCTCCAGTGTAAGGTTTCATCTTCCAACCGAAACGGAAACCATGGAAAGCCTTAAAACAGTTTATCTTTATTATTGTGTGGTTCCTAAATGGATTTCTCAGCTTCATGATATCCTAGAGCTAACAGTGGGGGGCCAGGAAATATCTCCAGTGCAGATTTTACAGGGCTAGAAAAGGTGCCTAAGCTGAAAAAGTTGCAATTGAATAGGAATTGAAACCTGGATTTCATTGAATTTCCAGGTGTGTGTGGGGAACCTAGGGCATTTCAAAAAGAGCTGGTCATAGAAGGATTTTGGTATTTGAAAAGCATTCACTCGTCCCACGATGATGTATTTCCCAATCCAGGTAGTCCTTCGACTTTCTATTATTTGACAGGGAAATCATCTGCTTAAGTGGGTATGTTGTTTCTTATTGCAGTGATTTATCTTTGGATGGAATTTGAATAATAAAGGTGGTCTTTCATGGCTGTTTGGTTGTTAAGGGTCACTGACTACATTAATTTTAAGAGGTGTAAGGCTGGTCACATTATGGGGCACCTGTGTTGTTTTTCTTTAATCTGGGTATTCTTTTCGTATTTCTTTAATTAATTTTTTATTATAGTTGTTCTTTTCAACAGCTGTTTGGGTCCTAAGAGTTCCTGGATGGATTCATTTCCAAGGGTTTTAAGCCCTGTGGCATCGTGGTTTATTTCGGTTATGTATATGTGTTTCTTATTTCTTCAATTAGTTTTTGTTTGGCATTTGGATTGTAATAGTCACATACCTGTTTGGTTGCCGAGGGTCCCTGGCCGGATTAATTTCCAGTGGTTTTAGAGCCTATCACATTATGGGGTTTTGGATTCTGTATGCTTTTCTGTGTTGTGGGTATGCTGGTTCTTATTTCATTAATTATTCCCGGAATGGAATTTGGATGAGAATATTTCATTCATAGCTAGTTAATTTTCCAGTCTCTGGCTAGGTTAATTTCGAGGGATTGATTTTTTTTCCTCATTGTGGGGTGGCTGTGTTTTGTGAAGTGTTTGTCTTTGAACATGTAACGTTGAATGTTGGACGCATTGAAGTATCTTGTTGATATTAATCTATATTTCTTGTCATATGTATAGATTGAATTGAACTAATTGATCTTAGCTTATTGTCAAGGTTGTTTTATCTATTTCTACTTTTCTTTTTGAGCTGGTCCTCGAGGTTGAAATGTAACTTAATGCTTATTAGGCATCCATTTTCCAGCTTGTGTGACTTGAGTTCACATGCCTCTGAAAATCACAAACTCCAGTGAATTTGATCTCCATTTGAAAGTTGTGGAAATGTTAGTTTCAGCTGTGTCTGTTTATGGAAACAAATGATATCTATGGTTTTTTTATGATGCTAATTGCAAGAAGAAAACCCCAAGTAAGTTACGGTGTTTCTGTTACTGAATTCCTGTTGGGGTGTGCATTCCCTTTTGTACTTTTGATTTTATTTGTTTTGAAGGAACCTGTTTGAACCTGGTACATATTTTTAACAACGCTTTCTTCGCTTTAATTGTTCTTTTGGGATTAATTATTATTTTATGTTGTTTGCATCAAAGGTTATGATAGATTTGGATCTTTCAGGGATGTGTTTTTTTCTTTAATTTTGGATCATCTTTCATGCATGCACATCTGCTACGAGGATGACATGGATTATTTACCATTATTCAGTTTCAGATTGGGTTCTCTTAGCTTTTCTCGTGGTTCGGTTACTTATTATATGGGTTTCAAGTTATGCTTTCACTATTGGAACTTTAAGATCTCATTTACTTTTTAGGTTAGAGATAAATAATATTAGTTGTCTTTGTTCAAAACTTATCGATATTTATATGCTTATATTTGTAAACTTTGTAGGTCAATCAACATTTGTAGGTAGTATTTGTCAAGAAAGAATTTGGAAGTAGTACTAATTTATCATCGCCTCTGCCTTACTCACAACTCCGGACTGGCACTTGTCTTTTTCATTGTTCAGTTTTCCTGATTGTGTTTATTTTCCTGTGCATTATTATGTCTTAATCGTTAATCTGTGTGTGCATGTGTATGAAGGGAGACAAGGATAAGTTCTAACATGTTTGCTTTGAATTGTAGAATGTTTTATGGTTCAGGTGGTCCATATGCCTTGTTTACTGAGAAATATACTAGCCGAGCCTTGGCAAAGATGTCTTTTGAAGAAAAGAACTTAACCGGGGATACTGAAGGTCTTGGTCCATTTGAATTAGATGCCCTACAAGATTGGGAGTACAAATTTATGGGAAAATATGTCACTCTCATTTTATTGAAACATATGATTGAAACATTTGATATAGATCATGAAAATCAATCCTTGAAATGTTTAAAAAGACTTAGGTGGTCATCATGATTCAATATCTTGAATGCTGTATACAGATTGGTAGAAGCGTTACTCCCTATTACTTGGAGTTACTCCATCATACTTGGAGTAACCCGAGGGATTCTTTACTTGCATGAGGATTCTCATCTCCAGATTATTCATCGGGATATTAAAGCAAACAACATTTTGCTGGACAAAAATTTGAATCCCAAGATAACAGATTTCGGACTAGCTAGACTATTTGAGGACTATCAAACTTGTGTTGGGACAAGAGTTGCTAGCACTCGGTAAAATTTCAAACATGCATCACTCTTATACTAATTTCTTCTCAGGTGTATAGTTTTGGTGTGAAAAGGATTTCACTAAACTGATTTTGTAATTTGCAGTGGTTACATGGCACCGGAGTATACTATGCATGAGCATTTGTCTGCCAAAGCTGATGACTATAGCTCTGGGATTCTTCTTCTGGTACTTATGAGTGGAAGAAAGAACATGGATTTTACATTATCACCTGAAACCCAGATCCTTTTAGAATGGGTAAGGCACTGCTTCCATTGTAATTCCAATTAACAACATCTATATTATCCAGATCATGTTATTGCCCTAATGAGAGTAATCCGTATCTATTAACTTCTGTAATCCAACATAAACTAATGGCTGATTTTACGGGCCCTCTATATATTTTCTCAATATGAAGATATGTTGTGGTCATGTAGGCATGGGGACTATACCAAAGAGGAAATATGGAGGACGTTATTGATCCAGTTATAAACAAAACCTGCAGCGATCAGGAACAAGTCTTGAGATGCATCCAGGTTGGACTGTTCTGTACAGAAGCCCGCGCATCACTATCTACATTCAACTTGATGCTTTCAACTGATGCTATGATGTTAGCAGACCCCACAAAACCTACTTTTGTGAGTTCTGTAGCTACCCACAACACCGAATACACCATCAATCCTGGCTCACCAAATCATGGTTCATCGCATACATCTGCAACCATATACTTGAATGGATCCTCTGCTTCATCGCATACTCCTTTGGTTCCATCGAACACTGATGCTTCAATATCTAAGTTGGAACCCAGGTAATGCTGGGCTGAATGGTAACTAAAGATGTTGGGTCCATGATTTTACATATGTTATAGAAGGTAACCGGGGTATCATCAATAGTAGGTTGACATTCATTTGCTATTACCATCATTGTTTTGGAGAGTTGGGAAGCGAGTGAAATATCCATAAACTTTATCATATATCTTTACAACATGTAGTAAATATTTGCCTATTTAATAGATAATTTCAATCTAGTTTTGGCATGTTTATCAGTTTTAACTCTGTATATGACTTTACTTCATATTTGCAAATAATAGTCCACATTTTCCGTAAAAGATATCTTCATAAGTAATGAATTTGTGAATTTGGAGAATTCAGATCTAAGTCCATGATTCAAGGCACTTGGTAGGGACCTTCCTTCCATTGTTGGTGCAGGGATTACTGTGAGTTTATGTGCATGATTGCCAATACAGTAGATCCATTGGTTACACAAGGAACCTCTTAATGCTAGATTCTTTTCTATTCGACCATCTAGAGCAAGTGCCAAATGGTACTCTGCCAGCAAGGATATTTAAATGCACCTATTCAGATTCTTTGATCCTTTGCAAGGATGTTTTGCCCGTTTAGAGGTTTCCACCTTTCTTAACTTGCGTAATCATTCCTAACAAATAATAGGAATTTGGCAACGAGTCCTTGTATTTGAGAACCCACTCTTCGACATATTGCCTGCACATCATTGTTAATTCGGAATGAACACATGAAGAAGCCATTACAAGATATCTGTTGTTTTATTTTCTAAAAGTACAAGATATGTGTTGTTGCATCAACATCATTGAGATCTTATCCAATAATTATGCTGACGTGGCTGGTTTGTCATGTCTTGTAATGACACGAGTATGAATTGTGATTTGTTATACTTGAAAGGTATAATATCATTATATCAAGTCTGTATAGGATCCTATGCCTACTAGGTGGGTAAAATTAGGATTTAATATATTTACGCCGTAAGGCATTTCCCCCTGAAATGATCCTGGTATGAATCTGGAAATATCATTTATAGAAATGAAGAAAACAAACATACTGCTCAATGCAGTGGGCTCTCTGCTTAAAACAGCAGCAGTAGATGCATAAACAAACAAGTGAATAAAATATTTCAGTTATGTTGACATCAAAACAAGATTTACATGGCACCAGGCTCCAAAAAATAGAGTATCCACTCTCAATCTGTCTTGGTGAGAACATAGATGGCATATATTATTCCTGGTAAGTACCCAAAAAGTGTTAGCAGTAGACATAGCCAGAATTCAGCCTGTCACAATATAACAACAAACCCATCAGTTATGATCTAAAATGATGAACATAATATTTATGCCGGAACCAAAAATTTTAAAAGGCGATTAAAGGCTTTTGCCGTGGGATGAAGTTCTCTCACATGGCACTAGTATTTGAGAAAAACTCCCAGAGGAGGCAGAAGTATGGCCAACAAAATGTCTATGAAAGTGCCCTCCCTCATGATGATGAAATAAACTTTAACTCAGAATCTTATTAGTCAAAATACACCCAAACAAATCACTGATCGACTCCCACTCTAAAGAAGTTTCTATTGAAATTTCCCGATAGTGAGGATACCTTCACAGACGACTCCATTTTAAAGGCATTTGACAGCACTATCTCTCGAGTTCTGAAACCCCACCCTGAGTGCGCACATGCTGTTTCCTTACCGTTAAATTTTGGTTATGTTGCAATCCAGCTGTATCTGGGTTGTCAACAATTAAAATTTGAGAACATTGATGGCAGAATGTGCAACTTTAATGATGTACTGCTTTACAAATAATTTCGTTGATAGAGTCTCTTCAGAAAATCCCAAAGTAACAGAGGAAGGAAATGAGAAAGACCATATTCCAGAAAATTATGCCTCCTCTGGTCTATGGTGACACAGATTCAATATTTAAGGTTTTCCAGGATGCATTTATGATTTCTTTGAATAATATTATCTGGAAAACAACTAATCCCTCCAAAGATGAAGCCATTTGAATCCATGATGCATTCCATTATGGAGGGGACAATGCATCTGAGTTGAGTACAAGTTTTGAACTTTACAGACAACTAAGCTCTTGTAAAAAATTGTTTTGAACTGAGGATAAATGAACAATCAGACGTTCATGGTGTTTCTAATGGCAAATAAAGGCATTGAAATGGGTCAGGAAATTGTTATAGGCACTATCTCCACGATTCATAAGGCAAAAACTGAAGTGGAGTTTGCACTCAACAACTTTCAGTTTGCTGGATGTTATTTAGTCAAGAACATAGTTACTGGTTGTTATTTACTTATGTATTCATGAACATAATTATCGACATCTTCTTTGTTTTTAGTTTGGTGGTTAAAGGCTACCAAAACCATAGTTTTAGACCGATCGGACCTCCAAATTACACAGATGCATATGTATGTGTTTTCCTTATCATGCATTAAGAAAATTCTTCAATGTCTAAAATTTAATTTCATGTATTTCTCTCTTTTAATATCATAAAATGTGCAAATGTAATCTAGTCAATGTATCCATGACGTGTAGATTGTGGATTACTTTAATTGTGCATGACGTGTAGATTGTAGATTACTTTAATTGTGCATGTTTTAGTTCAGATTATTGTTTCATTATCGTTTCATGGAGCAGGAAGCATGGCATTGGATGAGGTGGAGTAATTTTGAAACCATCTCAACTCTGCCTTCAAGCTCTGACATAAGCCTAAACACAGTTGAAACGCTATTCAAAATTGATTCCATTATTTCCTTTGACATGGTTTAACCTTCATGAATGATGAACTGTCGGTCGGATTTAAATTCTTCAACGCAATTGTCTGTCTGCTTGATTTAAGTAAGGAGACAGGTGGGTGGCATGTGTTACGGGATAACAGAATTAGGGAGGGCTGTGCATTCTCGACTACCCGTCTGTTTAAGACCCTCAGTTCCCAAACCCCAATGTGGATTTCTTTTCAATATTTCCCCTGCGATCGATTACAGTGAAGATCAGTGAGTGACGGGTAGTCCAGGGGCCGAAAGGACAATTTTCGCGCTTTTTCTTGTTTTTCTGGCATGCAGATATCAGGCACTCGCAGGCCTTGCAGGCCATGGGCTTGTGTTGTTTCTCTATGACTGAGCGTAGGAAAGTAGATCTAGAATTGTTTATTAATGGCAGGATCAAGATAAACAGTGGGTTTTTTTATTAATGACAGTATATTATTTTAAATCTATATTATACAGATCCAAATCTAATAAGTTGCTATATTGTTATATCTGGTTTGACAGGGTTTCTGTTGAATTCTCTGTTTGATTTTGGTTGTTGTACTTTAGTTAGTAAATTTCCCATTTTTAAGATGTATATATTTGATGAAGTGCAGGACTATGTTGCCACAAGATGGTATAGGGCTCCAGAGCTGTGTGGATCCTTTTTCTCCAAGGTATAAATTTTTTAAAGGGTTCATTGTTAGATCTATTCTAACAATAATTTAATTCTACTTAGTCTGCTGTGACTAACTATTCTTAGATGTATAGCATTCTTCTCATCTTCTTGCTTCTCTAGATGTTATGGAACTAGGTGTTTTCTTGGTATTAGTGTGTTGATTTCAGTGTTGCGAAAATCACGATAACATAAAAAAATCGTGATTTTTTCATTTTCTCGGTAATATCGCGCGATTAATTCAGTGATTTTTTCATTTTGAAAAAATGTAGTAATTGTTCCTCAATTTATGCCTTACGGCGTTTCTTTTGCAACATTTGGTGCAAATGCTAGTTAAATTTATGTACAACTCTTTCTGAATCAAACTTTAAATTCCCACGAGTTACCAAAGGAGCAACGCGAAGTTACACCGTTGGTAAAAACTACACCGAAAGGTTACATATCCGCACACCGTTGAAAACGACTACAACAAAAGGTTACATATAGGTGGAAATACCAACTTTGAGGTTATGGCAATGCATAATAAAATAAAAACCAGCTAAGCCAAAAGCTGTGGAGTAGAGAGAAGTTTGCAAAGCTAAAAAAACGAAGACTAATTGCATGAGTGAGAAGAAACAAAATAAGTTTGCATATGAAAGTGGAAAGTTGTGAATTTAGAGAAAGTGAGAGTTACATTTAATACAATTTTCTATAGGAAGGAATTTGATAATTTCAACCATGAATTGTTTTTAATATTAATTATTGATTCCATGAATGTTTGTCCCTACTCATATATATATTTAAACATAAATTTATATTTGTGAAGATTATCCAGGTGCGGTTAAACAAAGTTCACAATGTGATTTGATAATTTCAACCATGAATTGTTTTTAATATTAATTATTGATTCCATGAATGTTTGTCCCTACTCATATATATTTAAACATGAATTTATATTTGTGAAGATTATCCAGGGGGGGTTAAACAAAGTTCACAATGTGACTATTAGAAATTGAGATCGAGAGCACAGAGAGAAATTTCACACAATGCAAATCACTCTTCAATATCTTATTGATCAAGAGCATTATAATTATATAAGACATAATACACAGGCTTCAACATCTCTAGATAATGCCTCCAACTCATACATTGGAATTAACACCTTCTAGACTGACACCTACGAACTCACAATGACAACTACGCATGACATGGAAGAATTACTTACGACACCATCCATTAATTCTTACATGGGTAACAAGAAAAACACATATTACAACAATACATAAATATTTGTCTGACTGGTCTTCATCAACACCCACATCCACTCTGGACTCTCACAAACAACGCTCTTTTACCACCACATCTTTGAGCTGTCACTTGACCTCCATTTTAAATGTAACCTCCTCTAACCATCGTTGATGAAATTTGCAAGATCAACAATATTGTCAACTTAAGCTCGTCGAGGCTTGCACGATAAGAGTTGTCAATTAATGAACCATCCTATGGACCAACCACCATCTGTTAGATATTTTGCTTTTGGTTATCCGTCAGTTGCTAGGATGGAGGTCTAGATACTGAATGTATTCAAAAGTTGATCAAACAACTTGACCTTACAATAATTGATGTTTCAGACACTGGGGCTTCCATTTTAAGAACCACCAACCCTTTTTATAACCAATATAAACACACAAGAATTGATGTTTCAGACACTAGGGCTTCTAGTTTAAGAACCACCAACTCGTTTTTTTATAACCAAAATAAAAAACTACCACAAGAACCACGATTAGAACAATAAGATGACAATTAGACATATAAATGCATTCTTTAGATTTCTCCTGAATTCCCAAATTCCCACAAGCGTGAAATCAGGAAATGAGAATAATACCCTATTCATTTTCTACTAACTTCAGATCTTTGCCATACTAGCATGCACCTTGTGGCTCCTTGAATGCCCAAATGGCACATGATGGATCTTGTCATTGACATCTACTTAAGAAAAGATCTGGGTTTTCTCTAGCATAAATCCTTGGATATGTATCTTTCAGGAAGTGTCACTTTCCTTTCCATAGGAACTCTATCCCATATTTTCTAAGCTCGACCACACTGATTCTAGTGAGCTTGCAATAAGCTGATGCAAAGATCTCATCCCTGCAGAAGCAAAAAATGAGATCAGTCTCCCCACAGGTACCAACATCACACACAATGAAAGCAACTCATTATTTCATGTTGTTGACTTTGAATATACTCAGATCCCACTACGCAGCTTATATCCTCCTCATTCAAATGTAACATCTCCTCAATCACCAACATGATATTCCTTGGGAGTCGGAAAAGCATCAAGAGCCACATCTTGAACCTTCAATTGGGTAAGTCGCTCCTCCACTTAAAGTGGTGCACATTGCTCAGTCTTTATCTCCTTTCAAATCACAATATAGGTCCCTCTATGTGTTTCCAAGAAAGAAGCACCTCCCTATCTAGACAACTCAAGATCGAGCATTTACGGTTATAAAGGCTCTTTAATGGAGTTTCTATTTCTTCTCGAGTTACAACTCCAATACTTCACATGGAAAAATTCCAATCTCCTCCAAATTATGCCAATCAAGCAACTAAGGATTAAAGGGTCTCTGACACAAATCAAAATTGATGCCTGATCAACATGATCATCCAATGAGGCTGGGACTGTGGGAAAATTTACTGGATACCAAAAAACTCTCCATAATTCTGTTTCAAGAGAAATGACTTCGATCTACACTCCGATAGGTAAATGGCAATCTTCACATAGCTATATGCAGTTTCACAACAATTTCACCCGCAATTCCTTGGCATTCATGACGCTTAATTTTTTATTTTTTTTGGAATCATCTTTTAATTCAACATACAGATCTATAAAACCCAACACATCCAATCTCGCTCAAACATATGGTGTGAAGAGATCTACAAACAAAAAATAATATAATTTAGTCATACAACACAATCTCCTACCTTGTTTATTTACAAGAATAAAATTAAGGGTTTTCTCACATTTTCCCGGCCCTCCCTTGAGAGAGTCAATCCAGAACCAACTTTGATACCATATTAGAAATTGAGATCGAGAGCACAAAGTGAAATTTCACACAACAGAAATCACTCTTCAATATCTTATTGATCAGGAGAGTTACAATTATATAAGACATAATACACTGACTTTGACATCTCTAGATAATGACTCCAACTCATACATTGCAATCAACACCTTCTAGACTGATGCCTAGGAACTCATAATGACAACTACACATGACATGGAAGCATTACTTCCAACAATGACAAACATTTAGTTTTCTCTATAGAGAAGTGGAAAATAGAAACATACAAGAAAAGTTATCTATATGCATATGGAATTATAAAAGCATAAGTAATGTATTACATGGTACATATTTCATATACCGTCCTTGAAAATATATATCTATCATTTATGCACCTTGAACTCTTTTCTTTTATATAAATATCTCTATATTCTTATATAGTTACAAATAATGTATTCCTAAACTATAGTGGCCCACACATTGTCCGTGAAGGAACCTGAATATGATAATGGATTCAGCGTCGAACTAGGACAAATGATTAACATATCATTAACTTATATTTAAGACTAGCTTTCCCATTAGCCTTGTTAACATCTTTGAAAAAGAATGGAGATAAATCATAGAGAAAAGTTTGTTCTTTTGAATATGATGAATCAGTTAAATAAGATTACATTGGAAACATCAATGATAAATGACTGGAATCAAGCTCAACTAAACTAGACTAGCTGAAACTGAACTAGGACACTTGGATGGATGGTTTTGACACCTAGCGGGTGGTTGTAATTAGATTCTCCAACACTTCCCCTTAATTACAACCACATAAAAATTTAATTAAGATTCATGTTGATGTATGTCTCGATCGAGCTTACAATTTAAAAAAAATGGCTTCAACTATTTTTACTTTTCTTCTTCTTTTCTTCCAGATCCTGTAGCCTTTAAATTCTTTCTGCTTTTTCTTTTTGTTTTATTTTTCAAACCTCAGTTTCCTCATTTACTGGTGCAAGTCTTTGATTGTTCCAAGTTGTGCATTCATATCATATATCTCTTCAAAAATATGTTTCTATGTGGATCACTGCCACATGTCATCTTTTGTTGTGTGATCTTCATCATCGATTTGTTGCAACATTAGTTTATAATAAAAAAAATATTTCTTCAAAACTCCAATACCTAAAAATTTCTTTCATATTTTCATCATCCAAGTTGTCCTCAACATTCACTTATGCAGCTTCTATGCAGACTTTATCAAGGCATGGTGTTGCAAGCTATGCCGCAAGGAACTTTAACTCTTCTTCATAATCGTTCTATGTAATTTCACATTGGAAATAATGGTATGTTTAAAAATATCTACATAACCACATTGATTTTGTTCCTTCTACTTTGAAATGAGATATTCCTTCTCTGCCTCTACCTCTGCCTTTGTCTCTTTGACTTCATTACTAACCTGTCTTGTTGCAAACAAGTTGTCTTCCACTTGGTTTTCAGATTCAAGTGGGATTCTCTCACCGAATAGCATTATGTCGATATGATGTTTCTTTTGCATCATCCATAACCATTCATCATTAGCTAACAATTTTTCATCAAATTTTACATCAACAACATAAATGTTGGATTCACCATATCATTGACTTCTTCAATGGAAGATTCACTCTCATCAGCAAGCTTTTTTGTTAAATTCACCAAATTTTTATCATCAAGCTTTGTTGTTGTATTTATGAAATTTGCATCCATTTGTGGATGTGCATAGTGGGGTTCATGAGAATATATGTGCTCCTTCGCTCTTGATTCCGCAATTTCCTAATAATCAACATCCATTTGTGCCTAGAAGTAGTGGGATTCACCAATCCCTTTACATTGTTGTAGATCTGTTGCCATACATCCACTTGCATCTTCAACTTCAATGCTCCCCCTTACACCAAAAATCCTCTCAAGGGTATCCCAAGCCTCCTTGGTTGTCTTGGCATCTGAAATCAGGGGAAGAATGTCGTCATCCACAGATTCTGTTATCCATTTGAATGCAAAAAAATCATTTTACCTCTGCAATTCCGATTATTTAAAAAAAATGTCATACATCTCTAGTTGTTGCTTCGACTTTCTTAGCCACTTGGCTTTTCCCATTTGTTGAGTGTTAGCTCAGTACGACTCAACAAGCCAGTCAAACTTCAAACATAAAAACTATGTCTCCACGGTGGTTTCTTTGCTCCTCAACTTCGACAAAAGAAAAAAGAAAACTATATACAAACTCTCTACCATAAATATGCTCACGCCTAATCTGAAAAGCACCCCTTTTACTTTTTAATAATAATAATAATAATAATATCCATTTTTAAGGTCAC
>APFE031172941.1:173716-192418 GCA_000404065.3 Pinus taeda
CCCCTCTGGTTTTGAACCTATGACCTCTTAGGAGGAAACACATGCTCTTAACCATTAGGCCCACTCAAGCTGTATTATCTTTAAAAAATTGAATTATCTTTTAAAGAGATCATTTACCTTTAAAAAGAAACCTTTCAAACATGAGTAATAGGTTTTTGTTTTTGACTAAACCCTTTTGAAAATCACATAGACGCTCCTTTTTAATAACAAAAATATTTTTGTAGAAAGAATGAATCATCATTTTCTTCTAAAATAAAATATTAAACAACCCTTTGTTGAAAAATGGTGGTTGCGTTACTAAGTTCTTGATTTTTCATCTCTCGAACTTTAGTACAATGCGCTTGACTTTTCGTCATGGGTGGGGTTTAGTGCTTGGCACTTTGCATTCTATTTTTTTTGTGCCCTCGTGCCCGTCGACTTCTTTCACCATGACAAGCTCCTCTTTGATTAATGAACCAAAGCATAAACGAAAATTGCTCCCCTATTTCTTATTAAAACTTATGCTCCGTAGTTTGCGCAGTTCGATGGTTTTTTATGTGCAATTTTGCGCACTCCGGGTACCACGTTTTTGCGCAGTGTCTTTTTCGTTGGATGTGAAACTGATGTACTGATGCGCAATTTGCGCACTTTTTTTTCGGCCTCTCACAATTTTTGCTTCTTCTTTCTCAGCAAAAAGATTTTTGGTAACGCTGCTATCTGGGGTCTTATGTGACGCGGCTTCTTTTCTCAGCGGCGTTCAAAAATTTTTACGTAGGTTACACTCTGATACTATGACAAAAAATAAGAGAAATGGTAAAACATAGATGGTTTAAAAAATAAGAGAAATGGTAAAACAAAGATGGTTCTTCTTAATATTAGGAATAGAGTACATTGAAAACATCGCTAATAAATTACTTGAGTGAAATTAGACTCAACTGCACTAACTGAACTAAGACACGGGGAGAAAGGAATTTGACACTAACAAGTGGTTGGGATTAGATTCTCCATCCATTTTTATGAAAAATATCTTTTTCTTTCCTTATCAAAAGTTTTCTTATCAAAGATTGGTGCTGGCGAAGAGAAGAAATACGAGCCAAAACGGATGTTAGCAGCCCAGCTTTCAGTGGCTTCACCCTCGACTTGGTTTGCTTTAGTGTCCAATATTATGCTCCTATATTCTGCTCCTCTGATCTGCCTCCGCACATGAAAAACCAATTTTCACACATCTTGCAATATTCTAAAATCTCTAATACAAATTATTAAATCTCTAATACAAATTATTGCTAACAATTTACCATGTTCAGAAGAAAACTTTGAAAGAGCAGAGAAATAAAGGAAGAAGATTTCTTCACAAATTAGGAACAAAGAGAAAAATAAAACAAGGAAAATAGACTATTGAGCACAATGAAGAATTCTTCCCTGCTTAACCTTATGTATCGTAAGGGCACTAGTTGTGTTTAAGAAGAAACCTAAGTGATATTGCACTCCATGACCTAGAAGCCGCTGACGACACAGTCGTTCTCTCTCGTCAGAAATATTATTTTGTTTTAAAGGTGATTCCCGCGTTTTGAAATATTGACCACACACTAACAATTCGGTTTTGGTTCCATTAGTAACCAAAAAAAAACTTAGCAGGAATATGGGGTCTTCGTTCTTCCTTCCCAAAAACTTTCTCTACAAACAGAATAAAACAGAGTCATCCATGCCAAGCATATTCCTCTTAAATTACTCTGCCAAAGAAGATCTGTCCCTAGCTTGAATACTAGTCAACATAGGTTTCCAAGTTGAAAAAGCAACCAGACTTTAGGACTCTTCTGCCTTCCTTCGGATGAATTTTTTTTTTGAAACTGAATACCGAGCTGTCCATGCGAAGTTCCTTATTCTTATACTCTCACAATTTGCCAAAGTAGATTTGTCATTAACTTGCATACCATTCAAAGATACTATTTTTTCTTGCATGCTATTCCTATTGGATAATTCTATTCCTGAGCCTCACTTTAGAAAAAAACATTCGTGGAAGTTATTATTTATTTATTGGATAGTATTATATTTGAATAATTTTAATCTATTTCAAAATGTTCAAGTTGGATTGTGGTATGTGAGCCTTTTTCTTTTTTAATTTTAATAGCATAGATTTTTATCATTAAAATAATTTGGTTTCAAGTAGTTCAAGGATGTGGAGTTGTTCCATGTAGGGATGGAATTTGACGGGCATTTTACCCGTCATAAGGCTTTTTGTACGTATTTGATGGCCGAAATTTGTCATTCCCCGTTTTGAGTGATGTGCCTGGAAGAGTTAAAGATGGATTTTTGACGTTTGGAACATTTTCCAAAACGTTTTTACGCACCAAACGTTCTTACGCGGCAAGTTTTTTCATATAACAGGGTATTTTTTGGGCAAGTTTTTTAATTGAAAATATGCTAAATTCTAATCAGCGCTGGTATAGTTACAACTTACGCCCCTTTATTTTTCATACAGCAGGGTTTTTTTTGGGAAAGTTTTTTTAATTGAAAATATGCTAAATTCTAAATTTTAAAGCCGACATGAATTATGTGGGGCATGTATGATATACGTGGGCTTTACATGTAATAAAGGGAGGTCGGCCATGAATAAGCAACCCCTTAACATGAGGAAGGAAACGTATATATATGAGTTATGGAAGAGCTCATTTCACTCATCGACTTTCGCTTGAAGAGCTCTTTGCATAAGAGACAAGGGAATTGCGAAGGACGAAGGAGATATGCGCAATCCGCATGATAATTTAAGTTCCTTTAATGGTCTTTAACAAGTCTTAACCAGAGTCTAAGATAGGGTTTTCAGCCCTATCCACCAAGCAATCTGTGCCCAATACTGCGTGAAGCTCTGGAGATAAGATAAGGCCGTGATTCTGCTCAGTGAAACATAGTCAGTGAATTGCATAATGGACAGGAGAGAACGACATGGAAAAAAGAACCGGAATTGAATTACTGCTAATGATAATAAGTGAGGAAAACTCCACCAATACACAATTACTTATATAAAGTATCTTCCATAATTGCGTACAGATGCGAGCTTTTCTATCTTTTTTAATAGCAAAAGATAAGTAGGAGAGACAGGTGTATAGGAAGTTCCAATGGTCCTCTTGTGGTATATCTTCTAATTTTGGGAAAGACAACTAAATACCGTGTTGTAAACTCACCTTAAACTTATCCTATGAAAATAGCTCTCCCAAAACATAAAAAGAGTTGGTTTTGTAGTTCATTGCAACACAACTCAATCTCCTCTTTATATTCTCAACGGAGCTCCTACACTGGATACTTGTGGCTAGCAAGTTGTTCCGAACATTAAAGTGTGGAATGGATTTCAGTGAAATACACATACATCGAACTACAATTTGGTGCAAGGAAAAACCCTTTCCTAATGTCATCAACTCGTGCAGAAATATTTGTTAACACTATAAATCAGTGGATTCATAATAGTTATGCAATTCTTTTATTTCAAAAAATTTTTATCTCCAAATCCTTTTTCATGGGAAACCTCGCTCTGTGACCTGGAATAAGCAATTTTTTTATTTCGACAATCCTCATAAATTATCTCTGAATTTGCATGGAACTTAATCTTATTAGGCATTTAAATATTCATGTGGCATAATGCAAATTGTTGGCTTTAAATGATAATTTAAATATATGAAATGGAAAACCATCAAGCGTTTTACCTTGGACTGATTATATACTTTAAATGAGCAAATTTCAAATGTTCAACACTTTTTATTGAAACCTCCACAATTGAGTTTTTTCAAATTCAGTTTTACCTCGGACTGATTATATACTTTAAATGAGCAAATTTCAAATGTTCAACACTTTTTATTAAAACCTCCACAATTGAGTTTTTTCAATTTTCGGTTTTTTCCTTACGATAAATATATGAAAATTTTCAACATAATTATTTATTGAATGGTAATTTTTTAATCAAAACTTTATTAGTGAAGGTTAATTTATATAAAGAACATCACTCTTGAAGGGCAAAATTTTTAATTATAACGTTTCTTGACGGGAAGCATAAGGACCCAAAACGTCAAAAAAAATTGTATGACGGGTAAAGAGAAATCCAAATTCCTACCCTGGTTCCGTGTATTTGTTTTATAGCTAAAGTCGTAATGTTTAATAAAAAATTAAGAAAGATAAGCTTTTACAACAGCTGTTGAAATGATTAGTTGGTTATTTTATATTTTATGGATTTTTTCTGTGTGAGGTAATATTAAAAGAGTATTGTTACAACAGAGTGATCGTTTTCAATACTGATTATGTTTTTGTTGATTGAAATGGTTTTGTATATCATATTTGTTTTTTTATGTTTTTTAATTGGGCTTTCAGGAGTTTTATGTACCATATATGATATTATTGGGTTTGATCATAATACATTGATGTATATAATAATTTTTTTTCTATTGCTCTGTAGAATGTGAAACTTCTAGATATTTGAGGAGAGATATAGAAGTTATTTACAAAAAAATTCCAAGATCATATTTGCAAAATTTGATATTTGGCACATTTTACAATTTTTTTCTTGGGAAGAGGCCAAAATAACAATTTTTGGGAGAAAGAGACCTATTGAAGGCAAAAGCAAAAGGTAGACCTGGTGAAGGAAGAAGTAGCAAGTAGACTTGATGAAGGTGGAAGCAACATGAAGACTTAATAAAGGAAGAATCAACAAGTAGACTTGTGGAGGGAAAAAATAGTTAATAAACATGGTGAAGGAAGAAGTAACACGCTGACTCAATGAAGTAGGTTGGTGCTTATGAATATATCCAACAATGGGGATTGGTGTCTACTGTTGGTTAGTGCCTACAAATATTGCAACAGAGGGGATTGGTTTCTCCAGTAGGTTGGTTACTGCAAATGTTGTAACATAAGGGATAGTTGTGCCTTGTAGGCCAGTGCCTACAAATCTTGTAATAGAGGGGATTAGTGCCTCTTGTAGGTTGGTGCCTACACATATTATAATAGAGAGGAATGGTTTCTCTTGTAGGTTAGTTCCCATAAATATTGCAACATAGGGGATCAACGTCTCTTATATATTTGTATCTACAAATAGAATAGTAGAGAGAATTGGTGTATCTTGTAGGTTGATGCTTATGAATTTTCCAACAATTGGGATTGGCATTTCCTATAGATTAGTGCCTAAAAATCTTACAACATGGGGAATTGGTACCTCTCATATGTTGGTGCCTACAAATATTACTACAAGGGGGGTTTATGCCTCTTGTGGGTTGGTTGCTAAAATGTTTGTAATGGTAGGTTGGTGGGCACAAAGTTTGTAACAATAGGTTAGTGTCTACAAAGATCTATTATAAAGAAGTTTCCATTTATATCTTGTGTTTGATATGTGAGATTGTTTGGTTATGATTAATGAATGTTTAAGTATTTAATTAGATTTTTTTTTATATTGATTAAAAAAAAATTCACCCCTCGTCCGCTCTCATTATAACTGTGAATCCAATAATGATCACTTTATGGGATAGTCGACTGAGTGGTTTTCGGATTGGTCAAGTAACCAAGTATAATACATTGGTCAACTGGGAGGACCACTAACTGAATGTTCAAAGGAATCAACTAGATTTTTCTATTAACATGAACAGTAAACCAACTGAAATGAAGATAAATATAGATATGGAGCTTATTTTTGGCAAATAGTTGTAATGATTGAGCCTCATAATTCAACCAAATTCTATGTAATTCAGGGAGATTAGTTAGATTTTGTACCTATGAAAGAAGGTCACTATTGTTCGAATATGATAGGGAAAGTGATATGACAATGAGAATCATATTCTTGTCCATTATGCATTGTGATTTTATAATCATGACACATTGTACATCAATGATATGAGGGTGTCTATAGACACAACCTATTATCTTGGAACATTATGTTCTCTTTTGTTTAATATTTCATTAGATTCTTTTTTATATTCTCTATTTCTTTGGTTCCGAGTATGAGAGCATACCCCAACAACTATGTCCACATTGAAAATCACTAGAGGAAGGAATTAATGAGGGATTTTTTACTCCAAAAGAGGTACTCCTTGTGATGTCTTGGGAATGAAATGTTGGTGCTTAGAGCTACTCTCATCAAGAAAAAATGACAGTGAGAATTGTCTTGCTTTGAACCCCATTTAGGTCAAACTCAAAGTCTCGTTTTTCTTATTTTTCCTTCTTGGTATAGATTAGTGAGTCAAGTGCCACTATTAAATATGTCTAGTTTAATTGAAACTACTTGGTCTCAATAGGTTTGTTGCCCATCTTCTTTTCTCAAGATAAATGCTTAATATCCTTATTGCCAATTATGTATTTAACACTACCAAGTGACAAAATTATTTTAAATTATTGTTAGAGGCTAAATTGTTTCTAAAATATTCATTAAATTATATGTGAGTGTTATTTCGTATGCATGTTACTTGTATCTATTAATATATACTAGTTATGAATTCTAAAATTGAAGGAAAGTTTACCCCTATGCTTTTTGGTTCAACATTAGGGAACAATTGTCTCTAAAATTGAAATTAAAAAATTTGTATAAGTTACTATTACTTGGATATGTAATCGATTTATTGAGAAAATAATCCATGACTAACTTTTCCTGTATGTTTGTAAATTTAAAAGAGGAATTGTGTCCATTCATTTTGTTCCCTTTGATAAGCATTTTTTCTTAACATGATAATACTATGTGACAAAACTTTGTTGTGGTTTTCACTTTAAGTCGATAATATTTATCTCCATGAAACTACCAACTATCAATGATCTTATTTTTGTACTTGATTTTGTGTTGAAATTCACAACGTAGAAAAATGACTTTTTAGTTATTTGGGAGTGATGTAACATCTTATATGTGTGTGTGTGTGTGTGTGAGAACAATAATTTGGAAAATTAAAACTCAATTTTTGAGCCAATAAATTCATTTCGGTGTAGTCTATGTTACCATTAGGGGAGTTTTGAGGTATAAAATGGGCCTCCTAAGGAAATTATAAAATAATAATGGAAATATAAAAATAAGATTAGATTACTTCATCAAATTTTTTAGGGAAAAAAGAAAAAACTATTTTTTCAACTCGTATTTTCAACTTATCTCCCTATGGGTTTACTCAAATTTCTAACAAAAACAGTAGTTGGATGCAAAATTTGATTCCTCATCCAAGGAGTACCCATGTGGCATACATTCCATGGGCATACTTTCGATGTGCCCTACTACATGAAAAATGAAAAATACATGAAAAACGTGATTGCAATCATGTTTTTTCATTTTTCTTGTAGCAGTGTCCATCGAATGTATGCGGCATTGGCACTCCTTGGATGAGTAATCAAATTTTACATCCAACGAGTACTCCCGCTAGAAATTTGAGTAAAAACTTAGGGAGATAAGTTAAAAATACAAGTTGAACATGTAGTTTTATTATTTTATTATTTTTTCCTTTTTTAGTCAAAAATGGTTAATCACCCCCATGGTTGACATCATCATATTGAATCCTATTGGTCCTTATAAAGTTTTTTTTTGTTGTACATTTTTCATAGGAGGCCCATTTTAGACGTCAAAAGTCCCCTAAAGTGGAGGAATACGTACCATATAGTATTGTAATTATTCAAATATATTTTAGGGATACATATCACTATCTTATTTATACAGATAAATATGTGTTTTAGCGATGTAACATTATATAAAGCATAGTATGTTCCTCATTGTGGTGGTTGTTCGATTTCTCTTCATACCAACATCATGGCCCCTGATGAGATGAGATGGATATCTATTGGTCATCCCATTGGTCAAGATATAGTTTAGGATTATCTATGAGTTCTCTAATGTATTTTAGTAGTGGCTTAGTGACAATATTTAGTTACACTTTTTCTCCCATTGATAACTGATATAGGTAATTTCTTTCTATTCACAACTTGCCATGCTCATGTCCTCATAGCATGTTAACTCAATTCCATAATAGTTAAGAATAGTTCATTTATATGAACCCGATACACGAGAATGACATGCCAATGTATGAGGCCTATACTATGTTAAAAATGATAGTATTTCCTTTTCCACTCCTATATCCTATTAAAGCCTCCCTAATATTAACAAAATGTGTTACTATCATTAGAAACTCATGAGGTATGATGTTGTTCACTTTAGTGATATTCCTGAAACTCATGAGGTATGATGTTGTTCACTTTAGTGATATTCCTTTTTCTTATTGAGTTAATTGAGTTAAAGATATATATTTTTATAACAAGGGTTGTGAACCTTGTAACCATAATAAAAATATAGTAATCAAAATCATTAATTGGCATATGTATGCAAATCATGTAGAAATCCCCCATATGAGTTTTGTTCTCAGGTGGATTGATATGGATCAATGTTGGTCAAATAGCTCTCAAGTTGGATAGAGGAAGTGCCATCTCATTTTCAATGGACCATGTCAAAATAGAGGCAATATACATAGCCATCATTCAAGAATTAAAATGATTTTACATCTCGACATATGGCATGGGTATTCTGATGCATTACATGTCATAAATTTACCTGATGCACGGTTATCCAAGTCAACAAGACCCCAAGTTACGAATATTTGTATTTTGATTCTATAACAGTTTATAAAATCTAAAAATAGGGGTCAATTGTTGCTCAACATGCTCAACCTTATTTTTATGCAAACTTCATGTAATGTATAAAATAGGTGAAAATTGAAGCTAAATCAATAGTTAGTGTAAGTCAATGGTCCATGGTGATGGTCACATTAGTTTATGAAACATACAAACTATTATGGAGTATTAAATCGACTTGATATGAAGATTGTATATCAGTGTGCATTTTCACTTGATCACAAGTGTTTATGGATAATTGTTGATGACTATAATGTAAGCATGTAGTTATTGGTTATAATGTTTTTTTCTAAGTACATACTCATCTTGTAATTTTTATTTTCAATGTAGATTAATAGGTAGGGCCCAAACCTAGTTTGCATTGCAAATCATTTTTATCTTTAATTAAAATAACATAATGGAATTGTATTTTCATTTTATAGATTATGATATCTAGATACAATCATTTTCAATGTTTGAATTATTTCATGCCTTTCATTACAATGTGTGGCATACCTATAATGGTGAGGCATTGAGGTTGGCGAACAAAGGTGCTTCACAAAGAATTGTGAATCACAATGCTAAGGACTATGGTTGATGCCAGTGAAGTGTCTTTGTTAACATAAATCCATTGGTCTAATACACCCCTATAACATTTACTTTATGCCTAATTGAAATTTATTTTTTGATTTTGAACTATGAAATTCACCTATATAAGTTAGACATTGAGGTTCAAGAATAAGAGCACTTTTCAAGGCATCATGAATTGTAGACCTCTAGTTTCCCCTTGTGCCAAATGAAGGATTATGGTCAGTATGATTCAAGTCTCCTTGTTAAAATATGAGTTGTAGTCTTTCCATTTTTATATTTTGATTGACGTTTATGACTAATGATCATCTTAATACCATTAGATCATAGAAATTGCTTATTAATTTGAGAATCATATATGTACTAATTTTGTACATACAATATAGTATTTTTAAGTTTACAACCTAGTATTGACAATTGGAATGTAACATAATTGAAGCGATTCAATTTTTCTGATAGATCTCACACATTAGAAGAAATATATTATATTTGAATTTGATAATCCCTTAATATCATTAGAGAAACATTACAAAGCATACTTGTTCCACATGACTTATGTAAAAACCTAAAATTAGTGAAAATTAGTGGTCCAATGCTCTTAAGACACTAGAAAACAAAGTTACAATGATACCACTATCTTAATAAAAGTTGTTGAATGGTCTTATCCTTTGGATAGAGAGCATTGACATGGGTAAGGTTTTTGGAGTGAGAGGATGAGGCTTGAAAACATAAAAATATTGATCAGAGGGAGGATAAGGATGATAATACCATATCAAATCAAGCCAAATATGTCTAGATTCATCCCTTCCTCATCTCCAAACCAAATAAACAAGCATCCACGATGAATAAAAAAGGAGAAAGAAAAAGTGAAACCAATGTTATGCTTTTGGAGTGACTAGAGGAATCCAACCTCAGATACGACTACCTACAATGATCCTAATCACAAGTCTAGGTTAAAGGAGCCTTTGATTGAAGAGCCTAAATGTATTGCATTGGCTATAATTAATGTTGTATAAAGAAATACCAATACTTTTACTCATGTTGTTTTTTCCTTATTGTATGTACATGAATGTTCCTTTAATCGTATGTGAAGATGCTTTGGCTTATAGTACTAACATTTTCATAGGAAAGTAGACTTTGAATACATTTTAATTCTATGTTAGTATGTAATAGGTGCTAGGAGCTAAGGGAGAAAATCTTGGATAACAACACCAATCAACATAAGCTAGGATTAGCCTTCTGTGATAAGGTGTGTCCCTACTCAACTCATTCCATTTTACAAGTGCATGAGTCTAGGTCATTAAGGGTAAGTAAGTGTATAAATTATTATTTTCACAAATTAGTAGAAAAATCTATGGGAAAGACTCTTTGGAAATATAGGGATGATCCAAAAGAACAATGAAGTCAAAAGGATTCACATTAGAGAAAGAAACCATTAAAATTAGAAAGGAGCAAAGGTAGTGTATATCATTTACTACAATAAAGGTTTGAAGAGTTATCTATTTAATCTCCTTTCTTATATGATCAATGTAAAGAGATGAGAAAGATTACATATGCTGTATTAAAAAAGATAAACATCATAGATTAAGAAGACCGTGGTAATCTATAATTTATTATATGCATCCTTTTGTTTTTTTTCTCCTACTCACCTTTCTTAGTATTTAACAAATTCCTAATACAAACCTTGAAATTACATTATGATAACTTCATTAATAAATCTATTTAAATTATACAAGCTATTTATTAAATTTCAAATTATTAATTTCATGTAAAACAAATACATATGATAATGATTAAAAAATTTAATGCAGCTTCTCAAACTAAAAGCCACTTTACATCCATATAAGTTGCACCAAAACTAATATTAAAAGGATATATTAAATTTATTAAAATTTCAAATTTCTCCAATTAAATATCATAAAATATAAATAAAAATTTTAAAATAAAATTAACAATTACAAAAAAATCACTCACTATAAAGGAAGAAAATGCGTCAATAATAAACTAAATAATTTTGTAAGAAGTAAAATTACAACACTTATCGTTTACCCTAAAATAACGCACACTAATATAGAGTACGTTTAGCGAAGTGAATTGAAGGTGAAGTTATTCCCTAACAAACGTACAATACTTTAAAGTAAATATTGACCATTAGTAGCCGAAAAATGAAAATCCGTTCTATGCTAAGTACATGGCGTTGTTAACCGAGTACATAATTTCGTTGGGATTGCCGAAATTTTTTTGGAATTTAGTTATAAAAAAAAACTGATTCAATATTAATAAGAATTTTTTAGAGCACAATTAATTTTAATTTTATGGGATTGCCGATTTTTTTTGGAATTTAGTTAAAAAAAAAACTGATTCAATATTATTAAGAATTTTTTAGAGCACAATTAATTTTAATTTTAATAACTATAATTTAGATTTCCATTTCCATTTTTTGGCTTGATTTTCTCAAAATATTACTGAAATTTTCATAACTTTCCGAACAAAATTTCACCGCAAAATTTGACCTTATTACACTATGACAATCTTTTCAGGTAAAATCGCAATCAACTACAAACAAGAAGTTAATTAATTCCGTGCATATCCAATTATAAGCCCCTAACAACATTAGAAACACACATAGAACTCAAGTGGATCAGTCTCTGGCTTTGCTTAACAAAGCTATATAGTACGTTGGAAGGACAGGTGCCTTGTTAGAGTCTAGATTCTTAGATACACTTTAGTGTGGTCTCCTGATGTCTAGGTATTAGGCTAAGTTACAAGTTTCTGATATATAAGCCTAGAAGGTAACTGATTCCATATGAGTTTTTTGTTTGTAGGTTTCTGATATATGAATCTAAGGGGTAACTGATTCCATGTGAACTTCTGTTCTTAATCATTTAAATTAAACCCAGATTTAAATTTCTGCACATTTCTCTGGAGGCCATCAAACACAGTTCAGATAGACTGAATTATGAGTTTTTGACATATAAGCCTAAAAGGTAACTGATTCCATGTAAAAGTTTGTTCTCAGTCATTTAAATTTAAACGCAGATTTAAATTTCTGGACGATTCTCCAGAGGCGATCGAATACAGTTCAGAGTGTGATAAACATTTGGTTTGTGTGTATATATATATATACAGACGTTCCTGGAAAAATCATTTATGCATCTTCAACTCCTTTATTTGACATAAAGATCCTCTATTCTTATAGTTACAATTAAAATATTGCTAAACTACACGGGCCAACACTAAACTACACTATGCAACGCTCTACTGTCCGTCAGAAAAATATGAATCTCAAAGAAGATGGGTGATTGCATATGGAAATATTTCAAAATCCGATGGTTTATTGCTTGAACTGTGTACATGCGAAGTTCATTACTCATTCGTAGACTCTCAAATTGCTTCGCCAAAGTAGATATGCCATTAACTTGCATACCATTCAAATGTACGATTTTTACTTGCATAGGTCTATTTCTACAGTCCATTTCTTTGCCCCTTTTTTTTTCATGTCTATATCTAAACCACAAATTATTATTCTAAAAATATTTTTATGTTAAGTCTATATCTAAAATATGTTAATTCTATATCTAAAACACAAGTTATTATTAGTCCGTGACTCCGGCATAGCAGGGATTATAGCATTCTATTGAACGTTTGACCGTCATTAATTCATTAGTTGACCCGCTTTTTTTTTGGGTTTCTTGTATTTTAACAAAAGTTTATTGCTAACACTTTTGCATTATGAAAATTTTAACCAAACTTTTGAATTTAGCCTCTTATTGCGGGCTTCACATGCTTCAATGTTGTTTTTAGCGAGGGGAAGCTATTTTATCCTAAGTTTTTAAACTGGAGGTTGGGGCAAGTTCTTTTATTTAAAATTTTTAAAACAAAGGTCGAAGCAAAGTTTTCAAAAGCTATTTTATTGTAAGTTTTTAATCTGAAGATTGGGGAAGGTTACATAAACCCGTCCAGCTTCGTTCGACCACCTTCTTATGCCCTCTTCCCCTCTTCATTGCATTGCAAACATGTTGTTCTTCTGCTCTTCATTCCATTGCATGTTAGCTTCTGCTTGGGTTTGTTCAGGCTGCTGGGATGAAAATTCATTGAAATGATCTTAGAATCGAAGAGGGCACTTCTTTTTCCAACCGCTCGAGGCAATCTGTTTCGTATTCAACGGGCGAGGATGTTATGTGCAGCCCGAATGGATAAATTTGGGGCATTCGCCTAGCATCGGTGGGATCAACCTTTCCATCCCTCAGCGCTTTGATCTATTCGCCCTCCAGTTCCTCAAAGGTGTTTATCAAAGTCCCTGTGGCTTCTAGCAGGCGCGAGGAATGCTTCACGAACTAGTGAAAGGCATCGTCAGACCTATCCTGAATGGGAGTCGGCCCATCCTTGGCTAGAATCGGCATAACCCTTGGTATTTCTATGCTAAAATCTGCGTTTTAAAATGAAACCTGTATCATAGAAAAAAAAATTCAGGGGTTTATTCACAAATAAGCTAGCTAATTTTACATGTTTAATTTTTAAAATTTCCCCGAACCTGCATCTTCGACACCAATTTGGGAAGACATAACATGACAGAAAGTGCAAAAGCAGGTGAAGTGAAAAATAAGTAAGTGGGTATGTCCAGCTTGCCAGTCACATCAAACATTGTAGAACAGAAAAAATGCAACCATTTCATTTTTTAATTTCCTCTTCTTTAAATGAATCCACATGTTTGAAGTAAACAAAACAGAATTATGAAAAAACACTTACAAGAACTTTATATTCAAAAGGGTGCTCATCCTCCAAGTGGGAACAGAGGGAAGCAATGTCATAGTACAAAACATTGCACTTCGCCAGCAGAAGAACTTTTGCAAGATAAATTTGCGAATAACTCACCTAGAGAAAAGCTTCAAAATCTATCAATTCTTTCGTATCTGTGTAATATTCTTCAAGAATCGTTTTACTTCTTTCTCTGTTAATAATTCCTGAAAAGCTTTAGGTTTATGTTGCAGAAACAAGCCCCTTCTGTGAAAATCGAACACGCACAAAAATCTCATTTCTATGGTTTGTATTTTGCTGGGCATGCAGTGAGGGCTTTATGCACACACTTCTTTCTGATTCTCATTATACTCTTCACCCTCGTATATGAGGGACAGTCTGGTCGAATGAGCTTCTCCACATTAAAATATCATCAGTGTTTCCATCGTGATCTGCCACAAAGCTCTAGCAAAAACAAAGATGATGCACAACATCAAATAAATTTTCTCACAAACGAGAATTCATGGATAGCCCGAGTTTATCACAGAATTGAAACCAATTTTGTTTTATGAAAGACGTGAAATTCATAATCTCATGTTCTGGACTAACTGCCCTTTTTCCAAACACGCTCGACTCAAATGAGATTAGAAAAAACCTAGCCTTGAAGACCAATTTTAAACTTCGGTAATATCTGATAGATCGGTTTCATTGCAACAAGCATACTTTGCAAGATATGGCATAACAAAACCCACATTTCTCATGCTGAAAAAGAGCAGACTGATTTCTATAAAATCATTGAGTGGAAGAGATTCATCACATGGTGCCCACATAGAATTAAAGCAACTTAGAATACACATAAAATAAAAGCATTCATTATGTTGAAAATAGAGATGCAACCCAACAAATGCAAAAGCAGGAAAAGATACATAAATTGATATGAAAATACCTGTAAAAACAAAGTCCGAAAATGATGAAACAAGCCATTGGAATAAGAGATCCCCGTGAATCCATCAGGGAAAAAAGCTAAACGACAAATATAGTGAATGCAAAGCGTTGAATCTGAGCTATCGCATGCGAGACAAGTTGTAGGGTAGTGGGCCCAAAGAGTTAGACAAATGGTAAATTTGTGGGCCCCCAGTGTAAAACGTGGTGATTTATTACTACTTTGTATGTGACATCTTTGCATGCACTCCAAGTGTCCTTTGCAAAGGTACATCTCTACATCCATTACAACTTTTGTATGGCTCGTGAAGACTTTGTGCCATAAGGTGACCCTCTTTGCTGTATTATTTTGTGCCTTAGCTATAGCTGGAGTAAGCGACGACCTTCAAGTGGGCTATTACAAGACTATTTGTTCAGATGTGAAACCCATTGTGTGCCAGGTGGCTAGTAGTGCATTCCTCAACTTCACTGGAGTAGCTGCTAAGCTAGAGCAGCACCAACGATCCCCATGCTGCTTTATTCATCTAGGACTGTTGGAATGTCCAAGGGGGTCATCTCCATGCACAAAAATCTCATTTCTATGGTCTATATTTTGCTGGGCGTTCAGTGAAGGCTTCTCATTATACACTTCTTTTTTATTCTCATTATACTCTTCGCCATCGTATATGAAGGACAGTCTGGTCGAATGAGTTTCTCCGCATCAAAATATCATCAGCGTTTCCATCGTGATCTGCCACAAAGCTCTCCCAAAAACAAAGACGACGCACAACATCAACTAAGTTTTCTCACAAACAAGAATTCATGGATAGCCCGAGTTTATCACAGAATTGAAACCAAATTTGTTTTATGAAAGACGTGAAATGCATAATCTCATGTTCTGGACTAATTGCCCTTCTTCCAAACATGCTCGACTCAAATGAGATTAGAAAAACCTAGCCTTGAAAACCAATTTTAAACTTCGGTAATATTTGATATATCGGTTTCATTGCAACAAGCATACTTTGCAAGCTATGGCATAACAAAACCCACATTTGTCATGCTGAGAAAGAGCAGACTGATTTCTATAAAATCATCAAAAGATTCATCACATGGTGCCCACATAAAATTAAAGCAACATAGAATACACACAAAATAAAAGCATTCATTATGTTGAAAACAGCGATGCAACCCAACAAATGCACAAGCAGGAAAAGATGCATAAACTGATACGACCATACCTGTAAAAACAAAGTCCAAAAATGATGAAACAAGACATTAGAATGAGAGATCCCCATGGAATCCATCAGGGAAAAAGGCTAAAGAGCAAATACAGTGAATGCAAAGCGTTGAATCCGAGCTATCGCAAGCGAGAGAAGTTGTAGGGTAGTGGGCCCACAATTTTCCCCCGTGATACCTTATTATAAATGACAAGAAGACACTGAAGGCGCTTCTTCCCGTAACATGGAAACAAATTGGTGAACCTTGGTTGGCGAATTTGGTATATTCATTCATATTGCGATGAATGGACGCATAATTCATCATCGTTTTCTTTTCTGAGATTGCGAGGTCCAAATGTGGCTGGGAGTTCCAGATGCACTTTATGTAGAACATAATGAATGGTCTTCGCCATGTTTCATTCGTGGAAGTGTCGAGAGGACACATGAAAGGTGAAGAACATGCAAATAAGCGTTCTTACCTCGCCGACTACTTCAGTATCGAATCTTTATTAGTGTTGTTTTGCCTCACGGCTTCGCTACTTGTTCTTCCTTTAATATTGTCATCGCTGCCTCCTCCTCCTCTGCTGCTGTTGCTTCTCCCATTGGAATACTTGTTGTGCTGATGATATTGGTTGTGATGCCTGCGCATATCACGAATGTAGTGGTTTCTTCTGTCTGATTATAGTCTTTCTATAAATGTGTTAGAAAACCTACATAGATGAATCTAGCTAGTAAAGGTTGAACACACAGCTTTGCAGAGCAAAAACACTAAAGGAAAATCGAAAGAAGAAAAGAATGATTCATAAGAAAATATGTTACAATGCTCATGATATAGCATTACTAGGTGAAGATCCCAAAGTAATGCACTATAGTGGTGATCAATGAGAAGACTCAACACCTACAACAAGTTTCGGAGATAACTAGTCAGTTGCCGAATTAAAGAAGGAGAAAATCAAGGAGTAAATCATGCAAAATGAATCTTGCATGCAATCCCATGCTCTAACGAAGAGTCCGCATGTAGATGTGTAGTAGTTGCATGTAGTCGCATGCTCTAACTAAGAGTCCACATGTAGGTGTGTAGTAGTTCCAACACCCCCCTGAACACCACTATGGGAAAAATAGAAGATGGGCCCTGACAACTAAGGCCAAAGGTCACGCAAAATACAGTGCAACTTGTATTAAAATTAAGGAAAGAGGGAAAACCTCGTGGGAAAAAGCCCCCCACAAAATACAATGTAATCAAAAGAAAAGAGGAAGAAAATACAGTTGCTAAGCAACTGTGTCCTTCACTCCAAGACGATCACGCAGATAGCGAAACTTCTACACAGTGAATGTCTTAGTGACGATGTCTGCAGTCTATTCTGCTGAGGGACAGAACTGCAAATCAATGACCCGATCGTGTACTAATTCTATAATGTAGTGCATATGGATCTCTATGTGCTTCGTCTGTTGCCGCTGTACTGAATCCCTGCAAAATTTGAGAGTTCTCTGGTTGTCACACCAGATGACAATGGGCTAGTGGAACTAAACGCCCAGCTCAGTGAGGAAGTGTTGTAGCCACAGAGCCTGAATGGTGATGTTGACTACTCCTCTATACTCGGCCTCAGCTGAAGAGAGAGCAATAGCAGCCTGCTTCTTGCTCGACCAACAGATAGGGCCAGATCCTAGACTGAGTGAATATCTGGAGGTGGACTTGCCATCAATGCTGTCTCCCACCCAATCAAAATCTCTGAAGCCAAGGAGATTCAATGCAATGCTTGCTGCATAGTGAATCCTGAAGGTGATGGTGCCCTGCACATATCGGAGGATGCGCTTGGCAGCATTCCAGTGTAGCTCATGCGACTCCTGCATGTGTCTGGAAACTGCCCCTACTGCATATGAGAGATCTGGTCTGGAGTGGGTGAGGTACAATAAGTTGCCCACTAGCTGTTGGTAGAGAGTGCTGTCAACTAATGGAGTGTCACCTCCATCCTCAAGGCGGACCCCAAATAGAAAAGGAGTCGGTGCTGGCTTGCAGTCAGTCATGCGAAATCTATCGAGGAGATCCCATGCATACCTAGCCTGAGATAGTTTGATGCATGTGGCATCCTGGCTAATCTCAAGACGAAGAAAGAAGTGTAATGGACCCATGTCCGTCATCAAGAACCTATCATGCAAGGCCCTCTTGACTGTAGCAATGGCCGAAGCCGAGCTGCCAGTGATTAGGAGATCATCTACATACAAAACTAAGATAAGAAGAGAATCATGTGTCCTAAGCATGTAAACATTCGGATCAGACTTACATCTTTCAAAGTTTTGTGATAAAAGAAAAGAATCCATCTTCGCGTACCAAGCTCTCGGGGCCTGCTTAAGTCCGTAGAGAGATTTCTTCAATCTGTAGACCAAAGATGAATCCTGAATGAAACCATGTGGTTGCTCCATGTAGATCTCCTTGGATAGGTCTCCATGAAAAAAGGCATTCTTCACATCCATCTGATGTACTTCCCACCATTGGGCAGCCGCAATGGCAAGTGTAAGGCATATGGAATCCATCTTTGCTACCGGAGCAAAGGTCTCATCATAATCAATGCCATGCACTTGTTGGAAGCCTTTAGCTACTAGCCTCACTTTTCGTCTGGTGATTTGCCCATCTGCAGCACTCTTGGTCCTGTAGACCCATTTG